>MJUU01016212.1:0-17907 GCA_002080025.1 Modiolus philippinarum | reverse complement strand
TAAGTTAATTTCTGATGTCTAATGTTATAGAAAATAAGGCACACTTTCTTGGAATTAGATTCTTTTAAAACAAACTTTTACATGGATGGAACTATTTTGATTTCCTAAGACAATTTAAACTTACCGTAGCTATTTTTACATATTTTCTTTGTATATGTTGACTCAACATCATTTTGTGGTAAAATCAGGGCAGCTCCTTTGACTGTAAAGTAACTCTCACTGAAACTATAAATTTTAAACTACGTTTATAACGACGCACTAGGAACAACCAATCATTAATGAATTTCCGCTCAATTCCTGCCAAAAAAATAAGCTACATAAATATCACTACAGGGTCTACCTGGCAAGGAAATTAAATTTTACTAAAGTACATCATACATCACCCAATGAGAAAACAGGCAATTCCACAATTATTCAATTTTACTTAAAAAGATTTATTTCTACTTTCACTTTAATTTTGTAATATGTTTATCTGTATATAGTGTATTATAAAAGTACAATGAACACCAATAAACACTGAGTACATGTGTCATGCTTAAATTAAAGCATGTAAGGCACTGTCTGAATCAAGTCATAATATATGGTGGTTTGGAATACAGTAAAGAACAGCAATATGCAAAACTTGTTCAAAATGTAACTGAAGTCACTCATGGACAGAATGTAGGTCACTGAAAAAAACTAATGTAACCTTTCTGATCTACTCTAGAAAGAACAATGATCTTTTGGTGAATCATTACTTCATTTCTTGTTTCTAAAAGATCAAAATGCAAAACAACTCATTGAATGTCCAAACCAGACATGCATAAATCATTCTCCTACATTCATGGAAAAACCAAACACAAGTTATTGACTAAAAAGTCTGACAAGCAACTGCATAAACATGAAGCCAGTGAAAAACATCTCATATTATCTTTGATATAAAACATATCAAACACAACTTTCTACTCAAATACATGCAAATAATAATAAGAAACAGAGTAAAAACAATAAGTCTCCACAAACTTGGGAGACTTAATTACAATGTTTTCAACAATGCATTACATCACTGTATTTACATTTACATCAACAATTCAATGATTGATTGATTAGTTTGGTGCTAACACCACATGGATACAAAAAGGTTATAAACATGTACATGTCTGAATTAAAGCAACACATATAGATATGGCTTCATTATCCAGTACANGTAGTTACTTTGCCACTAATCATAGTAAGTCTGCGCTGAACATCTTGTTCCCTTTATGTTAACGGTGGGTCAAGCAGTCCTTAAAGAGTTAATTCCCTTTGGCACAACTCGTAGACAGCTGACCCTCGGTGACAGATTGATTGATTAGTTTGGTGCTAACACCACATGGATACAAAAAGGTTATAAACATGTACATGTCTGAATTAAAGCAACACATATAGATATGGCTTCATTATCCAGTACAATTAAATGTATGAAGTACCATCACCAAGAATTTATATCAAGTACAGAAATCAGTAAGATTATAGAAAAGTATTGCTTTTCCAACAGCTATATAAGAAATAACAATTCTGTTATCCTTTCAACCCACCCCAACCCCATTTTTGCCTCTTTGAAAATTAACAAATTAAATCTTTACAATTAATTGACAAAAATTAGTACACAGTATGCAAACAACAACTTAACTGAAGACAGTAATGATGATACAAAAAAATTAAAAGTTTTGAGATTCAAGGGGCATAACTCTAGAAAAAATATCTTTGCCAAAAAACAGAGCTGAGTTTTGTTGTCAACTACCAAGTTTGAAAACTTTATACAATTTGGATAGAGTCTATCAATCCAAAAAGCATTTCAATTCAGACTGGGGTATAATTACTGCCTGAACTTGATGTTTAGTGGTAACTTCTACCCTTCTCAGTGGTTGATTAATATGTACTTCTTAACCAATTAAATTTCCAGGAAAGGTCTCCTTCAATTCTATATTTGCAGGTAATCTTAATAGAACTTTAAATTTTTTAAAACAAATTGTTGGAAAAAGTAAAAGTACCCTTCAAAGATAACTGACTTTGAGACAGTCTCCTGGAAACAAGACATCATATATTATGTCAATGAGTTTAACATTATAGCATGTAAATTGTAAAATAAATACATGTGTTTTGAAAACGGACATAAATAGTCACTGATCAATATTAAAAATAGAATACTTGAGGAATAACAATATTGTATAAGAAGAGTTACCATAACCGATTAGGAATTTAAATAATTTAAATTCGTCTGGGGCCCATTATTACAAGAGGGATATCATATCCAATCTTTCTCTGAGTAAATGCCTCAATACACCAATCCTTAGTGATAGGTGTTTAAGGTAGTAAAGTAGTAACAGTAGTTCTCATAAATAAACAAAAGTTCCAGATTCTTGTTTTTCTTGCAGAGTTTTTCTCAACCTCTGTAAAAATTAGCTTTTTAATTTATGCTCCTTTTTGGTCATTTTTGGGAAAATCATAGAACAAAATTCTGACCTCTGGTTGATATAAATAAAGTATATAAGACTGTTAAGTCGACAATAAATCAGGGATTTTTATATCACTTATAATAGATAGTTACTATCTTCCTGACACTTAAATGTCAAATTCATATTCAAACGGAAATAAATTTCAAGTAGCATCAATAACAACAACATAGCTGTATATACAAATATGTATTTATAGTAAATTCAAACTAGAGCTGACTGGCAAAGCCACAAAAGGATACCCTCATATCCCAATTTCTTAAATTTGAAAGAAAAGTCAAATTATCTCCCCTTCATGATGACGGACAACAATTAAATTTCTTTATGCACATCTGCAAATAGTGTCTTTCATTAGCCTGTTTTTCCTTAAATCCTTCTAGTGTTTAAGAGGAATTGCAATTACAACAAGTGATGACCCTAAAGGATGTCTCGCCTGTCCCTGCTGGACTCTAAATTGATGTGAAATCTAAGTGAACTAATCAGAAGAGTGTACATGCTCACTAGACTGTGAAATTGAGGTCAAGGACAAAAGTCACCTGCCAGACTGACATGTACTACCCAAGACCAACCTACATACCAAATATTATCAACCTACCACTTCTAGTTATTGAGAAATGGACTTAAGCAGAAAAACTTAACATGGCCACTAGACNGCGAAAATTAATTCCTCATCAGCAGCACTAGAACCCAAACAAAGGAAATCCATAATTTCAATAAACCTGAACTTGATGTTTGGTAGTAACTTCTACCCTTCTAAGTGGTTGATTAATATGCACTTCTTAACCAACTAAATTTCCAGGAAAGGTCTCCTTCAATTCTATATTTGCAGGTAATCTTTATAGAACTTTAAATTTTTTAAAACAAATTGTTGGAAAAAGTAAAAGTACCCTTCAAAGATAACTGACTTTGAGACAGTCTCCTGGAAACAAGACATCATATATTATGTCAATGAGTTTAACATTATAGCATGTAAATTGTAAAATAAATACATGTGTTTTGAAAAGGGACATAAATAGTCACTGATCAATATTAAAAATAGAATACTTGAGGAATAACAATATTGTATTAGAAGAGTTAGCATAGTCGATTAGGAATTTAAATAATTTAAATTCGTCTGGGGCCCATTATTACAAGAGGGATATCATATCCAATCAATGCCTCAATACATCAATCCTAAGTGATAGGTGTTTAAGGTAGTAAAGTAGTAACAGTAGTTCTCTAATTTCTGTCCCGTTTTCACGTTTCCTGAACAGTTGGAGAAATATGTTTCTCCTCTCTAGAGAGAATGTTGTTCTCGGCAAGTGATTGGATGAAATTCAATTATGACGTCAAATATGTTTGCCGTTTTCCGACTTGACCATTGTGATGTCATGAAAAAAGGCGACCATGCCTGATGACGTCACGCTCAAGGAACACATTTATTTCGGATAATCAGAAAAGGGGGTCATATTTTTGTCCAAAATCTCCTTGAAATCATTAGAGAAATAAAATCCACAATTGTATCTCGTGAGAAACGACATTTCTACACTCTCGATAGTTAAATTTTCAATATTTTAAACGCTCGGCAAGCCTAGCGTTTAAAAAATTTGAACATTTAACTTTCTCTAGTGTAGAAATGTCGTTTCTCACTCGATGCAATTGTGGATTCTATATTTCTCATAAATAAACAAAAGTTCCAGATTCTTGTTTTTCTCAACCTCTGTAAAAATTTGCTTTTTAATTTATGCTCCTTTTTGGTCATTTTTGGGAAAATCATACCTATTTATAACTAGAACAAAATTCTGACCTCTGGTTGATATAAATAAAGTATATATGACTGTTAAGTAGACAATAAATCAGGGATTTTTATATCTCTTATAATAGATAGTTACTATCTTCCTGACACTTAAATGTCAAATTCATATTCAAACGGAAATAAATTTCAAGTAGCATCAATAACAACAACATAGCTGTATATACAAATATGTATTTATAGTAAATTCAAACTAGAGCTGACTGGCAAAGCCACAAAAGGATACCCTCATATCCCAATTTCTTAAATTTGAAAGAAAAGTCAAATTATCTCCCCTTCATGATGACGGACAACAATTAAATTTCTTTATGCACATCTGCAAATAGTGTCTTTCATTAGCCTGTTTTTCCTTAAATCCTTCTAGTGTTTAAGAGGAATTGCAGTTACAAAAAGTGTTGACAAAGGGACAGAAGGACAGACAGATAGGGCCATTTCTAAATACCCAACTAAACTTCGCTTGATGGGGTATATATGGGTTTAGAATATTCTGGAGTATACAAAATCATGTGACTTTAGACATAATCATGTGGTAACTTCCAAACTCATGTGGATTTGACTTCATTGCATTTGAAGAATTCAAAGATGAAAAGATAATATCAATAAATATAATTTGATGTAAAAACTTAATTCTTTTTTTTGGACAATGCAAAGGAAAAATCCAAAATTTGCTGACATTTATATTAGCAATAATGTCACCTATGACATGAGAGAAACAAACTGCTTTGAAGAAAGTTCCGGTCTTAATTCAAACCCTTAGGTGTTTCTATCTTGGGTATGTTATAAATCATAGAATGACAAGTTAACCTGCTTGTTTAACATTATAAAAATCTCTGATTGACATCTGTACACAAATACAAACATTTATGTCTAAAATAGTTCAACATAATTGTGTAGAAATGTAGGATATGGTAATGTAAATTAAGACTTGATCAAACTAAAGCTGTCGCTGGATGGCATCCAGTTATACCCCCCTGCTATTTGAACCCTGAATCAATATGGCAAGTGTAAATCTAAGTGTGTGTGGACACAATACAGTTGTGGACACAGTACAAATGTGGACACAATGATATATCTCCCCCTTTTTTCCAGTAAATATTCAAAGATGAATTATCTTCCCTTCAATATTACCAGCAGCAACCAAATTACTTCCTGCACATCTTTAGGTGGTGTACTACAACTGTGCAACATTTCATCAAAATCCAAGCAGATGTTTAGGAGAACAGTTAGTCCCCCCTTTTTCCAGATAATATTCAAAGACAAATTACCTCCCCTTCAAAATTTCGGGCAGTAACCATATTACTTCGTGCACTTTCAGGTGGTGTACTACCACTGTGTAACAACATTTCATCTAAATTCAAGAAGCCATTTAGGAGAACGTGCTGACAAGGTTTGTCCACCCTTTTTCCAGAAAATATTCAAAGACATATTATCCCCCCTTCAAAATTTTGGGCAGTGACCAGATTCCCTCATGCACATCTTTAGGTGGTGTACTACAACCGTGTAACATTTCATTAAAATCCAAGCAGCGGTTTAGGAGAACATGCACTGACAAAGAACATGGATGGACAGACGGAAGGACGGCGAATGGACTGATGGACCGATGGACAGGGTGATTCCTATATATCCCCCCAAACTTTGTTTGGGGGGTATAGAAAGAACTGTGATAGTGAGGTCATAGCTCATAGACAAAAGCTATATAGCAGACTGTCATGTACTACCCAAAATGAACCCATATACTAAATATCATTGCCCTACAATTCATTGTTACTGAAAACTGACCTATTCATGAAAGTTAATTAACATAGCCGCCATCCATACTTTGTATTGTTTGTCTCATGCTGGTAAGAAAAAAACACAAAACAACAAACATGTCCAGTAAACATCTATTGAATATTTACAGAACTATCAATTTAGAGCATTTGTTCTTAATAGATCGCCAGTCACCTGCAAACCACTTTCTGTGCATCAATATTTCAACAATAAGGTTTTCCAATAGGATAATGGACCATTACTTTGGTTAGCTTCTTCTTTGGTCTGAGGCTGTACTAAGATAGAAGTTCTGCACTGAAGAGGAAAAAGTTGTGCATCTGCAGAAAAGTAATTATGTGGTGTCCTTGTTTCTTGTATATAACTCACTGATAGTGTGACGGGTGTCGTTAGTAGAGTAGGACATGCTTACCCTTCCGAAGCACCTGATGTCACTCCCAGTTTTCATGGGAGTTCACACTATGAGTTCTTTAGTTCTTAATGTCGTCTTTTTATTTCTTATAGTCCCCAAGAGTATTCACTGGCCAAGTAGTCCAACAGCCCTTTTCACAAAAAATCTTACGACAAATTTTAATCGTAAGTCAATATGAAATGTCAAAGACTTATGACTAATTTTTATTGTAAGATCTTTTGTGAAAAGAGCAGCAGTTCTGTAGTCCAGTTCTGTAGTCCTGGCCTAAAAATAGGGAGTATATCCCTCATGCACAGCTTTTGTTTTTTCTTGATTTTGGCTTTCTGTTCAGATCCCACTAAATATTTTGGTTTTCGGTCTTTAATCCATATGAGTTGTCAAATTACTATCTGCAATTTTTTTTATTTAAATCCAAAATTACTGTCATTACATTGAATGCTACTAAGACAACAGTTTTAGCTGACATAAAGGAAAAGAAAGAAGATTATATATTAATTCTGTCAAACAGAGACACATTTATCATAATCTAACGGAGAATTATGTCCTCATGTTAATACAATCAATATTTATTTTCCCGGAAATATATTCCCCATACAAACTTGAGTCATTACATAACAGATCAATAGCTTTATCTTCATGATAAATTACTATACAATAATATAGTTTTTAAATAGACCTAAATTTTGTTGAGAATTTCACTTTCAGAAAACATGGCTTTTTTTCTTTTTAAGTTAAAAAGGGCAATTAATAACTATAAGATTAGTGAATTTAATACCCAGCAACAATATCTACTTCTATAGTATTATTCTTGTTAGCGTACTGAACATTTAGCCTGAGATAATATTGGCTGAAGTTACAAAGGGTCCTTAGCTCAAAATCCACCCAATTCATAAAACTGCAAGCTTTATGTTCTGTTTCAGTTCTTTGTCACAACCATTACTAAGAGTGTAACTTCTGCTAACCATACTTACAGGAAAACAAATTTTACCTGTGGACAAAACCAACCTGACATCAGCTGTATACCCTAATTCCTGTTATTCAGACCAGGGGTTGTGTCTGTGTGCAATATCAACTCAAATAGGCCTCTGTCTGTTTAATGCATAAAACAGATGACACACAGATTATGGTAGTTTCCGACAGTTAGTGCTATAAACTTAGTGACCAGTTTCATATGTTTACAAACTTAGTGACCAGTTTCATATGTTTACTATGTCTCTATTCAATAAATTTCATCACACAACGTCAAATAAAACCATCATGCAAAAAATTTAAGCCTTCAAGTAAATTCTCAATATTAACCACTGTGCCAGTCAAAACAAGTTATTTTTGTTGGGTGTAATGCAAGTAAAATTAAGTGCAAACTGTACCAGTGGCAGTATAGCTTTGAAGCATGCACATGTGAGCTTAAAACAGTGCAGTCAAATATTAAGTTAATCCAGTATACAAAATGTATATAAAAAAAAACTTTTTTTCCTCAAATTTGAAATTAAATAGAATTACAACACTGCATTACTTCACTGTCGCGAAGAGTTTAAAACAACGGCAATAGAATATGAAGGAACAAAGGATTGGTTGTTACAAAAATCAAAGTCCAGTCAGACATGGCTGAAACATGAAAACAGAAAAACAACCAAAAAACATGTTGCTAAAATGTTCTAATAAACCTGAAATAAGAAGAAATGAAGAAAATTCTTACAGAATAACATTTAAGTTACAGCCTTGTAGTTTCAGAGGGGAAGATCTTAGAAGATTTCCAGACTAATCAGTTGAATTATGTTCCCTGATTGTAGCAATAATCATGGATGTGATGCAGACTTTTAAAAGGACAGTCTGGTTTGGATTGACTGGACAGTTTCTTTGAAAATAGCATCCAATTAAGTTCCACTCTTGCAGCAATCTTGGATGAGGTACGGACTTGCTGAACATATCTTATATAGGGGAACACCAAAGGAGCATCAAACATACAACTTTATTTACTTTTCGGTAATTGACATTCTTGGTTACTTGCTATAATATTTTTCCTTAGCGTTCTCTTCTCTACATAAATTGTTTCACATTAATATTGTTGGACATTCTACATAATACAAATACTAGTCTTTAGCATTTATGATAGAGAAAACATCAATTTAACATAGACACTGAAATGTCTCTGCAGTCTTGAAGGTGACAGAAAGTTGACTTATTTGTGAGATCATGTGAACCATAATACAGTAATATGGGTAAAATCTCTCAAATTCTGAATATATCAGTTTAACAGGGTGTTCCTTGGGAGCCTGCAGTGTAAGTTGCAAGAAACAAAATGGCACCTCTTTAAAGTGTGAAAGCAATATTGATTTTATATATAAAGTTAGAATGTTAGCTCTAAGCATCTACACATATATGTATATAATATAGCAAGCTGACATAGACCATGCCAAACCTCACCAAGGTCGTAATTTGGAGATAAATCGGACAGTGTGGAACAGCTTTTTCAATCTTTTCAATGCTGACTTCGACCTGAAATAAATGTTAGCATTATAAAGACCAAGCTTTGCCTCTAGCCACACAATGACTGATTCCCTGCAGCATGATATCATTGACTGGTACCCTAAAATATAATTCTGAAAGGACCAATCAGTGTTAATGTATATGACTGGTAATCTGAAATCTGACTATGTTAGAGAATTATGATAATAAGTTTCTGGATTACTTTTGGGGTATATACTTCAAACAATAGAGGAAAAGATATATTGAATGTACTTCTAAGTCTGGTTCTAAATCTACATTATCTAACTAATTTCTTTTTCTTACTATGAGCTTCTGTAGTAATGAATAAAATGTGCATCTCATACCAATAGACATTTAGTCTTTTAAGTGTGTTGAAAACCAAATTTGAACATAGTTGGGAATTACAAAAATGTTCTCTATCAGAATATAAACAAATTTGTAAACAAACCAACTAGGGTAATATTAGTTTGTTCTATAAGTACTATCTAAAAGTCTTGCTTAAATAAGCACAGAGGAAAAAGAAGTATATGATGAATATTATTTGATAATCAAATTTCAACAATTATTTATAGACTTCTCCAATATAGTGAACCCCTCATATTAGTGTAACTTTTATTGTAATAGTAGCGTAGATTTGGTACTTGCTGCTTTGAATTAAAGGGATGCAGTATTAAAGAGACTTTCAACTTGGTGTCAGTCAAATAAATTGTCAAAGTGGATGCCAGTCTAATTACACATGAAAAATATGGCTCATACTCAACTGTGCGAGTCCAATATACAAGGCAGGGGTCAGCTTGATGATATCCCAACTATACAAGGCAGGGGTCAGCTTGATGATATCCCAACTATACAAGGCAGGGGTCAGCTTGATGATATCCCAACTATACAAGGCAGGGGTCAACTTGATGATATCCCAACTTGTTCTTTCCTATAAAGTGCTGAACATTTGCCCAATTGAAATAAACCCTTCAATATACAATGACTTTTCGGGGATAATTTCTACATGTTGATTTCAACATTTTACTTCATGTAAAAAAAGTATTATCTTTATTAACACAACTTACTTACTAGACATAAGTTGTCGAAATACACATATGCAGAAACTAAATTCACAGTAACTTCACTTTTTTGTTATTTACTGCTATTTATTTCAATGAGTGAAAATTTTCACTTAGACTTATACCAGTAGTTTGATGGTTACAGTGATAATACATCATCAAAGAAAAGGGTTTTAATGTCAGGTTTAAATTTTATGATGATGGAACATAAAATTTATGATCTGCACAAAGAATTATTACCGTGGAACAAAGGACAAATATAATAACACAGCAATAAAAACATGGGTGTTGACATTTTAAATTTACTTGTTATTTCATAAATTGATCACCTTCAAAATTACAATGTAGTCTGCATTTTCTTGATCAAAAAATTTAGCATATCTCCACATACAGAGAACTGAGATAAAACCTACATACTGTAAACCTGGAAATATTTGTGTCATCTCTAGCTAGTTGTTTTCTCTGTTTTCAAAAGAAATTTGGTTATGAACAGTCATAAAAGCTGATTGAGCTACTCAAACACCTGATTGTATCAAGATGTGTGCTAGTTTTATTTTCACACAATTTATTTTTTAATCCCTGAATGCAAAATTAGCAAAAAATTTCAATTTATTATACTGTTTAATAAAATATAGTCGTTTAGGAGAACAGGTGCTGAAAAGGTTTGCTCCCCCTTTTTTCTATAAAATATTCAAAGATGAATTATCTCCCCTTTTAAATTTTGGACAGCAGCCATATTACTCATGCACATCTTCAGATGGTGTACTACAGTTGTTTATTTTTCACCAAAATCCAAGCATCCATTTAGGAGAACATGGGCTGACAAAGTTCAACCCCTCCTTTTTTCTAGAAAAATATTCAAAGATGAATTATCTCCCATTTAAAATTTCAGACAGCGACCATATACTTCATGCACATCTTGAGGTGGTGTACTGCAACTGTGTAACATTTCATCAAAATCCAAGCAGCCGTTTATGAGAACATGTGCTGACAAAGTCATCCCCCTTTTTTCCAGAAAATATTAAAAGACGAATTACCTCCCTTACAAATTTCAGTCAGCAACCATATTTCTTCATGCACATCTTCAGGTGGTGCTACAACTGTGTAACATTTCATCAAATCCAATCAGCTGTTTAGAACATGCACTGACAAGGTACATGGACAGACGGACGGACAGACAGACAGACAGACAGACAGACGGACAGACAGACAGGCAGACAGACGGACACATAGACGGACGGACAGGGTGATTCCTATATACCCCCCAAACTTTGTTTACGGGGGTAT
The DNA here is from genome assembly GCA_002080025.1 of Modiolus philippinarum. Taxonomy (NCBI): domain Eukaryota; kingdom Metazoa; phylum Mollusca; class Bivalvia; order Mytilida; family Modiolidae; genus Modiolus; species Modiolus philippinarum. The sequence continues at coordinate 6,630 of MJUU01016212.1, read as the reverse complement.
AATAACATTTTGTTGCTATGTCCTATTAACAGAACAACAAACAAATTTGCACAAATCAGCCACCATACCAATGCCCTTCATTGTTTAATCTCATACATGAACTATGAGTTAAGAGGCAGAAAGCAGGGGTTACCCATCCTACGACAATCCATGTCACCAGGTTAAACAAGCACATTTGGAGGGGTCTAATATTTATGCAATAACAGCACACTGCTTTAATACCCGAGGGTGTCAATCGTAGAGTTGATGTTCAAAATGCAGTTTACAGGCAACACCTATCAGAGCCTGTATACAGATATTTTGTCTGTCAAATCAAGATTGACACTCTCAGGTTTTCAAATAATGTTCTGTTATTGCGATTCTGATGCAATTAAACAATTTCAAGTTATATTTTTGACTTGTATTTTTGTAAACATATTAGGAACCAGACTTAAACAGGGAATCTTCTTTGTCTCAGGTGTGTATATGGTGAAATTGACAGTCAGTTTTGACCAATCAAAATGTCCATTATATAAATGTTGAATTAGAATTCTGATTTCAAAAGGCAAAAAATATATTTTATTAATAAACAAACAAAAATATAAACAATATCAATGGGGGAGTACTTCTTGATCAAAACTAGTGAAAAATTGTATCATTTACAGAACTCTGATTTATACAAAAATGTATTTTTGGCAAATAGTTTACATATAAAAATATGTTCTCTTTTTTTATAACTACATATCTTTTCATGATTTACATATTCAAATTGAAAGTTAATGTGTTTCAAATGACAGTCATTAACCATGTTGTCGACAGTTTAAAATAAAGCATATATCAATGGTGAGTTTCAGACTAGCCCTGAAAATCCTATCAAGGGGAATAACTTTATAAAATTAAAAAAACCTCAGAAATGAGTTTGGCTTATGATTCAGAGAAGAACATATTATCAGGCCAAGCAGTCCCAATGACATAACTCATTTAGGTATGTCCAAAGTTATAGTCCATTGCTATATTGGTATTGAAGACCAAACCAGTGCTAGTCTAGTGAGACTGATTGGATGCCTGTCCCAGTGACATTCACCATATAATTTGCCCTATTGCCACAACTGCTTATTGAGTACACCTCAAAGATTTTTGTATGTGCATCTCTTTACACATTATTGGTAAAGCATCTTAACAACATATTTTCCTCTTTATAAACTTTTGCATACATAACTTGAAATCTAGTCAGCAAGTGGTCATCACTTTTTCCAAAGAACCCCTTTCCTTTCTTTCACACTTTCTGACAAGGTAAGAAATTTTTATTTTCCCTGTTTAAAGTGCTATACCAAAATTTTATGAACAATTATATATCTAAACATTTGTACATACAAGGGTCAATCATCAACAGATTAATTGTTACATTCATATATCATTACCCTTAATTTGGCCATTATCCTAGGAACCAACAATTCCAATAAGCGATCAGAATGAGAGAAATCATATAATCTGTCATTTGATCACTAATTAGCTTATAAATTACCTGTATCATGATTACAGGTGATATGTTTGTACTAATGATTGTGTTCATCATTATTATCCATCACTTCAATGTGATTTACAATATTAATACAAGTTTGTACAAAACCACAAAATTATTCACAATGAAGCCCAATTCTGGCCTAAATATGACAGAATCCATTGTACAGCATGAAACAACTCCACAACATATAAATAAGTGTTGGAAAAAAATGACTGGATAAAATGATTTTTTTGTCACCCCTCCCCCACATCCCATAAAAAAATTACTGAAAAAAAAATTAAATCTAAGGTACATCATAAAGTAGATTTAAGATTCCTTGGGCTCCTTATAGTTTGGAAAGCAGTAAATTGTAACCAGAATCCGGTAACATAACCAAAAAGCTTACATCAAGATGAACAGAAAGAAACAACTCAATCAAAATCTGAAAATAAATATTTAAGGTGGTATGTATACCTTAAATATTTATTCTCTTTAACAAGAAGCTCCAAGACCCTGCAACATATAGAGTTTGGATCATGGCATACATGGACAGTCCAAATAACCTCAATGATACAGGGACTCATTATCAACTATGTAGGTAAATACACCTCCAATGTTAAACGATGTTCCAAGAAGGTGGCCTTCTTTGATGAGGTTTTAAAACAGATATTACTATGGTTTGTTCTTAGTGGACTAGTCCATTTAGAGGAGAAGATTTTTAGTATTTTCTATAGAGTCAAACGTTCAACTTTGTTCCCTAGTACTGGCCATCTTTTAAGAGGTGCAGACCTGCTTGGCATATTTTTTTAAGCCAACATCTAAGGATTTATTGCGATTGAGTTTGGTTCTAAATGGCTAAGCAATTCAGGAAAAAGATCTTAAAAGGGTAGTTCCCAATATATGGTCCATTGATGAATTAGCCATCATGAACAGGTTGCCCACCTCCGATATACTAGTATAATTTCTAAAGGGATTACAAAAGGTCGATTTTGAACAAGTTGGTTCCAACTGGCCCGTCGGTTTATAAAAGACACATCCAATACTAAAAGCTTTGCAGACAAACAGACAGAGAAAGAAAGACCAAATTATATGACCCTCAAATTTTCTATTCTTAGTGGCATAAAAAAATTCTAATATTCAGGGATTTAGCAGGTGTCATGATTCGCTTACCCTAACTAAAATCGGAAAAAATGTAGTTTTTCAAGTAAAATAAATTAGGGCTTTTTGTCCAAATATGTGAAAACATTCTCTTGCCTTGCTGTCCTCTGAGTTATTTTTTAAATTGTGCTTCCACTTTCTTCAGATTCTGGATCTACCCTCGTCCTATTTAGACATTATAAACTTACACTTCATTCCTCTCTGTATGTATGAAATATACCGATTTTCTGTGGTAAGTCCTTGTTTTATCATTCATAATCAGCATTATTTTCCCCCTTCACTTTGGTCACTTAAATCCACTAAAATCCACACCAATAAGCCACAAACAAGTTGTAGGATTCATTTCACTGATATCTACCGACATGCATATATTCAACCAAGTCGGTAATTTGCATGACACAGAGTACAATGCTTTGTCATAATTGTGGTAAAATAAACCACAAAGTCTGCACTTTGTCCATAATAATCCACAAAAGTAAAATCCATAATTTTGTAATTGAGAAAATACAAAAACTTGTACAAATCACAACCATACAGGTAAAAACAAAATCTAGTATTGTTATTGCTATTAATCCTTTTTTATCACATTTTTAAATATTTGTAGATTTGTCAATAAAAAATTGCACCAATGGATTTAACTGTCACTCAAATTTAAACAATTATTTCCCCAAGGTCACACATTACCCAGTCTGACAGAGAAATTTTAGGATATCCAATTTTCAATAACCTATTTGTTGTATTTAACTTTCAAACATTTATGTGCAAAAACTATCGATTTAAACAAATTACAATAATCAGTCCTTGTCAGTTTTATTACGTCATTTCAAGATTTCAATTCTCAGTCGACAAAAAAAAAATTTATGAAACATTTCAAGAAATCTCTTTGAATACATCACTTCTATATGACTTATTTTTATCCATATCGAACATGATGAAAATACACTACATGAAATTGAATAAAACAAACATTTGGTACAAATTTTCCTGGGTTCCACTAAATATGTCATCATTATAAGTTAAATAGACATCCATTTAAACATCTCAGGACAACTATCACTCAGATCCTAATGTTTAATTTTTATGATTGATGTCTTCTTTCATCCATAACTTACATGTATTATAAAAATCAGTCCAGTCGCACATAACTAAATTAAATTTCTTTTTCAGTGTAGTGTCGTAATTAGACTGCACCTGAGACTGTACTTTTAAATAAAGGACAAACTAATATATTTTGTAATTTGCAAGTTAAAAAGACAGATTTTTTTGCCATTACAATTTTTGCATTTGATTGATTGGTTGATTGATTGAGGCTTTATGCCAACTTCAGCAATATTTCAGCAGCTATATCCTGGCCATTACTGTTAAGTTTATTGAAAAATCATATTTTGCAGTTGAGCTCTGAACTAAAATTACTTGTGTTAAACGTTATTACAATATTATTACAACGAAATACAAAGTATATGGACTAGGATAAAAATAGTAATGGTGCATTACATGACACCCTGCCATGTTTCACAAAATTTTGAAGTTTCAAGAGGCATAACTCCCTCAGAACCTCTTGGATCTCTGTAACCAAGTCAAACTAAGTCTGAATTTCTATAGTAAACAACTTACATACAATGTTTGGAGACAGTATGTAATTTTGTAAGTTGAAACTCTAAAATTCACAAAATTTCAAAGTTTTAAGGGGCATAACTCAAGAACCCCTTAGACCTCTGAACCCAGAATTGAACTTGACCTGAATTTTGTAGTAAACAACTTACATACCAAGTTTGAAGACAGTATGTTATTTCCTTCACAAGTTATCAGTCGGAAACCTTCAGGGACGGATGGATGGATAGACACATGGACTGACGGACGGAGGGACACACGACTGAGAGTATAACATAATACTTTGCCACTATGTGTGGAAGTGTATAAAAAGAGCAACTGTAGTCCACTATTATAGCCAATGGAATTTGAGATTACAATGTGTACTGGCAGGATAGAACAAATGGAGTCCAGAACAAGAACTGGTTAAAGTTTTTTTTTATGAAATTCTTTACCTTTTAGGCATGTCCAAATGTCTATAAATGATTTCTACAATAAACTTATATACAGGTTAAACTTGGATGACTGAAACTGCAATAGTTTGAACAACAAAAAATGTCTCAAACCTTTTTTGGCATTTCTTCAATTTTAAACATAATAAGACTTCGCTATCTCATCAACACCCCCTCTAGCTCCAACTGTTACATTAGTCCCTTGGGTGTTACAACCACCAAAGTTAAACTAGATTAAACTGGATAAATATAAACTATAGTAAAGAGCATATTTCACACCCTTTTTTTAGCTGGTAATGAAACATAGGTAATCAACGATTACAAAGTTCGCCTCGTTATGGCACATGGACACAGAAACCCAATTTGGCCAGGGTGCTCATTTACCATCCCTTATGCATGTATACAAAGGCTAGATGATCTTACCATGTACATTTATCGAGACCTGAATTCCGACATAAACGAAAAAGTGACCTAATTTTGCCTGGATGCTGACCTACCGCCAAAGATGCATGCACATGCAAGGTTAGATGATCCTACCATGTACAGTTCCTTAGATCTGAACTCGGATGTAAACTTGAATTTAAGTCGATCACGCGGAAAATATAGGTCAAAGTGACCTAATTTTGCCTAGTTGCTGACCTACCCCCAAAGATGCATGCACATGCAAGGTTAGATGATCCTACCATGTACAGTTACTGAGATATCAACTCGGACCTAAAATTAAATGAAAGCCAGTCAAGTGGAAAATATAGGTCAAAGAGACCTAATTTTCTTGGAGGCTGTGAGATAGCCCAAGATGCATCTGCACACAAAGTTTGATGACCCTACCCTTCATAGTTGCAGAGATATATGCCCAAATGCGGACGCGGACGTAGACGTAGACGCGGACGCGGACGAGGACGCCGGGGGTACTCCAATAGTCCCCCTCAACTTCGTTGAGGCGAACTAAAAACAGTTGAGGATGAGCAGAACCAAAATAAAAATTCCAAAAATTATATTGGCCTTATTATCTATATATAAAATGATACATGTATAAACTAGCATTAAATAATCCAATTAGTAATATATCAAGATGAACTGTGTGATTTATAATGTGATCTTTAATTGTTATAGTACAAAGATTACATGTATCCTGTTACATGTACAAGTATTAATCCCCTACTAATGTTACATTAATATGATGTGACAATAAAAAAAAATCCTAATAAAGGGCTACGCCGAGCGCAGCATGATACGACCACAGCATGTCGAATACTGAAATTTGAACATGAGTGCAATCAGGGTTTTAGCTAGGATTTTGAGACCATTAGTCACTTTTGCGTATCGAATTTCGCGGGCCGATGTGTACTATGCAGATAGTAATCAACATGAAGATAATAATTTGATTATTAATATTTTTTANTGTCCCTCCATCTGTCTGTCTGTCTGTCTGTCTGTCCGTCCCCTGAAGGTTTCCAACTGATAACTTGTGAACTAAATAACACAAGGTCTTCAAACTTGGTATGCAATTTGTTTACCACAAAACTCAGGTAAAGTTCGATTTTGGGTTCAGAGGTCAGGGTTTTAGCTAGGATTTTGAGACCATTAGTCACTTTTGCGTATCGAATTTCGCGGGCCGATGTGTACTATGCAGATAGTAATCAACATGAAGATAATAATTTGATTATTAATATTTTTTTATATTTTTCTTGCATTTAATACTTCTTATTATAGTAACAAATTGATATTCACTTCATATGTTCATCTTCCTCACCTAAGCTATGAACTTTCATACTCTCTCAGTGATTCCATCTTAAGACATTAGAAGTCATACTAAAGAGAAGAGCATCAGCATGCATCTTAGATAAATCGACTTGCATTTCTGCTTGATTTATTGATGTCATGGTTAACACTCTAGTGTTCTGCAGTCTAACATATTTCATAACTTAATTCAAACTTCTATATATT
>MJUU01016211.1:60088-82203 GCA_002080025.1 Modiolus philippinarum | reverse complement strand
ATGTACCCCAAAATATAAATTCAAAGGGTACATGTATCGCCAAACTGCAAAGGCATTGGCATGCTGAACAAATTAAGTTTAATTGAGACTGATCTACTGGGTCGACAAAACTAATTTTCAGCGACACCAGGGATTTTTCAACCTTCTTTTAAAGTAAAATAAAGGCATGGCCCATTTCAAATAATAGATTCATTTGAAGATTTCGCAAATTTACAGAATTCTTATCGCTGCATCCCTAATTTTTGTTCCTGAATGGCAGTCAGGGATCCCACCCCTTAAAGTAAATTTAATTTACTTGTACAAGTAAGTTTTTCTTGAAAATGATTATCTCCCTTGCACAAAATGAAGTTTTTAAAATAAATTTACCTATACAAGTAAAAAGAGAGTTTTACAGAAATTCTCCATTCACTGATCAATGATAGGCTTTAGATGACCTTATAGATGACAAAATGGAAACTTATATAAGAATATATAATGTAAATCATATTATCATCTATTAAGATCAAGCAAATTCCAAAATAATTACCTTTATCAGTCCCATGGGTGCCTATGTTTGAGAGGCTGCTTCTTTTAAAGAAAGTTGTGCACCTAGCAAACACCTGTGCTAATTGAAACTTCAAGGATTGAACTCTTAATAAAAATTATCTTATTTGCAATGAAAATTCATGGGTTATCACAAAACTGTTTTGAAAATTAGCCATTTTCACTAAATTTACCTATACAAGTAAAAATAATTTACAGCTAAATATGTGACTGTGTCAAGTAAGTAGAGTTTACTTGGGCAAGTAAATGTAATTTACTTCCACCAGTTGGATCCCTGACTGAATGGTGTCTTTCATGTCTTTATTGATTAAATTATCCCAAAGGAGCCAAGTCTAGTAATTCTAAATCTTAATAATCCTGAAAAATTCCTGCATTGACATATATTTTTCATTGTTTTGTTGCTTTGCATTCACCCATCATCCCCACATTGCATTTCTTTAAAATTTGAGTGAAAATATTTTTATTTGTACTTAGATTATTTCGGTATAAAATATGCCAAAAGTAGCAGCAAAAAATTAGAAATTGCTGCAAAATGTTTTACTATGGTCTAATTCTAAACAAATTAGCTACAGCGATTTAAGTTCGTATTGCATACTTTAGAGCAGTCCCTCTTTTTTTGCACCCCCCCCCCCCCCCCAAACAGGACTAAAATTTGATTTTTTGCTCATACAGATAATTTCGTAATGATGTCACAGTTAAATTTTAACAAATCAAAGAGCAGATAAAACATGTAAAATGTAAACAAACCAAACCGGATGTCATGATCCCAGGTGTTGGACTCTAGATTTTTCATCAAACATATGTGAAATCAACCAACTTTCGATTTTATCCTTCAATTCAACTTTGATCTAAATTTTATATGATGAAAGTTTTAGCTAATAACCTTACAAAGAATTCATAACATTATTTTCAAAAAAGTGTGTTGATCGACTACAATTGTGTACTCAGGCCCTTTCCAAGCGATCACTACTCTGTGGTTTCACCTCCTAAAAAAATGGATATCGTCTTATCCGAGCACTTTACCTGTGGAGGCAGTGAAAAAGTCCACAATCCATTATATATCTAAGTAACTTCAACTTTGATTTATTCACTCATTTTCCAAGATATTTAAATGAAACTTGGAATATGCATTTGGAACATCAATATACACATCATATCCGAATTTCAAGATAAAAGTTATTATAACACCGAATATATTGCAATTTATAAAATATCGAATTTTTGCATAGATTATATCTATAATCATCGATCGCGACACCGCCTATGTTGGGGGTGTAAGATTGAAATCGACTGGTCTGCTTTGTGATGTCACGCCTGATAAGAGAATCCCATATGTCCAGAATAATCAATTTGTAATTTCAATTTTCAAATCACATAACACATCAACATCAAGAATTTAAAGTTTAACAAGAGGACTGATCAGCAATAATGTGTAAAATAATGACATTATCTGATCTTAAAATAAAAAATATTTATGCTGTCAATTCTCACATTAATTTTTGATGCTGTAAATGTCAAAAAAATCAACCAAAGTAAAGTCATGTGACCTGTGACATCATAGTTTTGCATGCAAAATGCTACAAGATAAGGGAGGTAATTCATGGAGCATAATGACATGGAAATGAAAATTACATGACAATTCTTATGTAACATTCATCTTTTTTATGTAAAGTTTTCAAATATATCAATAAATTATCAATTCCGATGCATAAATTTGTCAACCTTCCGTTGGTGCTGTGGAGTTAAAATCGATTTGCAAAATGTCGTTATCACTGTCGTCGTCTGAATTGTAGTCGTCATCGCCAATAATATCCTGCAGACGTTCAATATCTTCTTGCAGCTTCCTCCTCTCTGAGTCTTTACTTAGTTCTCGGGTATTCTCCATGTTTATTTGCAAAGTTTATGCGTTCATCACGCCTTTCTTTGCCTCCATTTTACAGATCAACTGTTACCGATTGTTTCGATGTGGATAAAAGTTTGTACCAGTCGGGGTCACCAACTTACTCAGAGTTGTTTCCCTTGAGTATCAAACATTGAAAAATTCAGAAATATTCCGAAAAACGAATTATTTCAGAATATTCCATTTCAGAAGGAAGGGGTGTTTTTTTTTTCAAATGTTAAATTGTCAGTACGTTTTGTATAGATTATTAAATTTTTATCAGTAAATAATACAAAATTATTCATATAATCATGTTTAAAATATCCCGCAAAAGATACAGATATCAAAAACAGAAAGATTAAATTTGAAGTAGAGCTTTCCTACCCGTTTCATAGAATAGCAAAATAATCTCGTGATGGAGAAAGTCGGTAAACACCGTCATCTGCTTCAGATGTTGGCAATGTGAGAATCAGATTTCCAATGCAGAAAACTAGGCCTACTGTATAAATTACTGGATGCATCCATTTTTCAACACCATCAATAATTAGATGAAAAGTAATTTCTCAATTTCTGTAATTTGAAGAGGCTGGATAAAAATTTACCAGAAAAAGTCACAACCTACGGTTCCAAAAGTAAAGTAAAACAAGGACCTGCGTCCTTGAGTAGAAATGAGAAAAATGGGAACACTCTACACGATATCACACTAAATCATTACCCTACCCTACAACCATACCCTCTTTATGGGAGTTTCCTGTCCACTATGGACAAATTCAGTCCAGAGGCCTTGCAGTTGCAGGACATTTGGTCAGGCATATAAGGAAATGCTGCCCGACCAAAAATAAATTTACAGGACCTACAGTTTCATTGCATATAGGAAATGTCATCTTTTACCTGACATTGGGTCCTGCTGGATGATAATTTTTGCCGAACTGACTCAAATTTTGCCTGATTTGGCCTTCAGTCAGGCAGTTTTTGATATGTCTGCACTACCATTTGAATGGAATGCACCTTTTGTATTTTGTCTAGTTTAATGTCACAATATATCAGGTATTGTTTTGTGACGTGATGCTGGGAAAATTCATGCACAAGGAATAAACATGCACAAAATACCAATTTTCCCACGACCCACCTGATAGTCTAGTCTGAGATTCCTCTGCCGTCTGACGGCCTTTTTTCGACTTGCTGGAGCCGTCCCACGCCCCAGCAAGTCGAAAAAAGGCCATCAGACGGCATAGGAATCTCAGACTACTGATAGTCCAGCAACGAAGGGGAAGGTGAATTCCATTCTCGTATCTGGCATGACATCACAGTACTGCATTGACCAATCAGATTAAAGAATTTGAATCATACATCCCAATACAGCACGGTGAAGCTAACAAAGTTTACTTACTGGTATATAATCTATGTAAAAAATCAAAGTTTAAATGCAATATCTTCGGCATTACAATAGCTATGATCCAGAAATTTGGGTATGGTATTAACATTGGTGTTCTAAATATATGTTCCCAGTTCCATAAAAAATATCTTGAAAAATGAACGAATAAATCAAAGTTGAAGTTACATAGATAAATATTAAAATTTTGAATTTTTTACTGCCCAGTTAGGTAAACTGCCCAGATGTCAGGATAAGACAATAACCTTTGATGGTATTCTTGGCGTTGTTTCACACTCATTCCCTTTGAGATGGTGGCAGGCAGGCAATATAAAGAACATCTTTGGCTTTGAATCCCAAGATGAATAAGTTTCATGCATCAAAACTTTAATGAACATTTCCATGTTTGATGATGAACTTGCATGGTTATATTTGATGCATTGTTGTGTGGTTTTCTGCCCCTAAATTGACTGTTTTGGTTGACTTGGACCAATGGTTGGAGAGGATTTTATCCAGTAGGCTGGTTTGGCCTCAGAGTTTTTTTTTTTATACCACCAGCTTTAGCGGTCTGTATATAGTGATCATGGTATCAGTTCGTCTGTTCGTTCATTACTGTAAACTGTGAAATTTTTGCGGCGCAGTTTTATTTTCACGTTTTTCGCGTTTGGAATGGAAGCGCGAAAATAAAACGGCGCGAATATACTTGTCTACCATTGGAGTCAATGGTCAACAATTTGGCAGCGCGAATTCAAAACTGCTCGAACTAAAATTCTGTCAATTTACAGCGAAATAAAGACGGCGCGAAAATTTCCCGGTTTACAGTATTCTGGGTAAAAGGGGTACATACTTTGTGGAGAATGGAGACAACTTCTCATAGACCTCTTGGTGAAATTAAATGAAACGTTCACAGAATGTTCAGTAGATATTGCCATTGTACACCAAATTTTCGAAAATTTGATATGACAGGAATTTTTTTGTTGTTGAATTTTTACTTCTGGGAGTCAAATGGGGGAGCGGGGGTTATATATTATTTTTTTTTGGGGGAGGTTTTTTTTTTGCCTATTGGTCTTTGAGTTGATCATTGATTGGTGTTGTGTTGTTTTGGAGTTTAGTCATGTTAGTGTTTTGTTGAACTAATGAATGTCAGACTAATCAAATCAAATCAAATATTTTTATTGATATAAAGTCCAATAAAGGACTGTCATCAAAAACAAAACAATTACAAATAACACAGAATATACAAAATGAAGCAAATCTGCACAGAGAAAGATGACATCACGACTGAGGATTAACCAAGTTTAATATGACAGATCAATATATATCTTACAACACATCTGAGGAACGGTCAATAATTTAATCTCTTTCATACATATCATTAATACCTTGAATACATATTTCATTTATAATTATATCATAGTCAAAAGAGCTAAAAATGAATTTGAATTTATTCCAGTATGACATGGACTAATGACTGTCAAACTTTTGATAAAAACTAGAGATGACAAAACGTCTCCAATATAATACTCGAGTATTCATTATAAATACTTGTGAGGACTCTGATTTAACTTCGGTGTGTGATGCAGTTACCATGTCTTTTCTTGCAACACAAGGACCTGTTTAGTATTTCTTTTCAGTGCACTATCTTTTTGTTTTTTCAATGAATTTTTTTTTAAACGTCCTTAAATTAACAATTTTTAAAGTTAATCACTTCATTGTTACTTCAAGATGAAGAACAACAACAAAAGCGTTGTTCCTTTGCTTGGTTCTACCATGTATCTGTAGAGACTTTGTCTCGTGTGCATTTACTCCATATCCTTTCATTGTTAAAAGAACATGTATATCCATTTAATTTTATTCATTTTCTGTGTTAACATGGTACATTTACAGGCTTCCTAATGACTACTAAATTTTGTACATTTTTGTAGTTTTTGGGGTAGCAAAGTTAAGAAAATTCACAAATCTACATATGATTTGGTCCTGTAACAACATGAACAATATAACAATACTGATGAACTTATGAATTAGACATCTTGAAGTCATTTTTGTCTGCATTATAGATCAAGTTGGTGTTCTACCCCCAGTTGTATCATCAGTTAAGAACAGTTTATTATTTAGTTTTTTTTTGTAAATCCAGATAATGTGACACGATGGCAGGTCCTACAGAGGGCAGTCATGGACATATAGATCTAGAGGTTGATGTTAGGGAACTATTTAATCTCTTAGATTCTCCAAATATTGCTGATGTTAATGATATTAGAGGACTGGTTCAACAGAAGCTCGATTCCAGTAAGTGAGAATAAATGTAGATGTAATATTTGCATACTTCCTAAACTTCATTGTGGTATGTAATTCTTGAAAACAAGTTTAAGATATAGTCTTTACCATTTCATACTCATGCAAACTGCAAGCAAGCTGTCATATTTTCAAAGGTAAATTATAGGGGTGTAACGATGTATCCATAAATCACAATATTTTTCAACAAACTAGGTATATCGATACAGAATCCAGCATATCGATATGTATCGTTTTCTGATTTCTGCTAAAATAGAACCACCTAAATTCTCGAAATTTTCTGATTTTGGCATGAAAAAGTCAGAAAAAGGACAATCAAATTTAATTAGCTACATGAAAATGAGCACTCTTGTCTCACTAAGGAATATTTTACTATTTTATCACATAAAATAGTTAAAAGAAGAAGATTTAAAAATGTAATCAAATTGAGAAATCAGAAGACGATACGTATCACGATACGCTTGCCCTGTATCGATATATCATGATACAATATTATATTGACGATACTCATCCCTAGTAAATTACTCTTTCAGACTCGTATTTTTGGAATCAAATTTCATCTTCCAGGATATAGCTTTTAAACAGCCATTCAGTGTTATATTAATCAACTACTTAGGCCACATCAAGTAATGAGTTAATGCTCATCCTTGCTTGCAAATCAGAATTAGACTTTCATATCATTTAATTTTATATTTCCAAAACTAGGATTTCAATTTTCCGAGGGAACTCTTGAGAACATGCTTATTGTTTACCTTTCATTTGATATTGTATTTTTTTTATTATTTGATATTTAAGAGAGATACACTTTAAGCTATATGTTAAAAGCTGAAAATATCTATATGTCACGCTGGTTAAAAAGCTGAAAAAATCTATATGTCACCACTGGTTAAAAGAAATATTTCATGTAGTTTACAACTAAGAAATTATTTACGGCAAAGGGAGATAAATCATGGGAAAGTGAATAATATTATTGTCTCAATTTATTATGACGTCACAATGAAAAGGCTGAGAAAAGAACATTCTGGCTTAAAAATAATCAATTCCGCATCGGACTCGATTTTCACAATATGCGCCAATCGAATATGCCATGTATTAGTGTCAATCAACCTTAAATCCAAAAGGTAGGGTATCTGGCTATACCTACGTTTATTAATGGAATATATATATAATTTCTGTAATTTCAGCTAAGGAAACATGGATGTTAAGCAGTTTAGTGGACTATTACTACATTACTTCATCCAAGGAGGCCATAGATATTTTAATTAATGTGAAAGAACCACATGATAAGGTAAATCAAATTAAAAGAACAGTTTGCAGTTGATGCTTAAGATGCTGGAGTCAAAAATTTTGTGCACTTTAACCACTCGAATCTGAGCTAATTTCATTAGCTAGATTTCAAATGATAAAAAGAAGGAAAAACTGCAGGAATTTGGGGAATGGTAAAAAAAGGAAAAAATCTTGTACATGTTCACTTTTGTATTCAACTTTTAAGTTCTGATCTGAAGGTTCATTTTGAGCTGTTGCCATTACTATGCTTCACTCATATACATGCCCATAGTCTCTTGTTAAGTTTTCACTGTTTGATTAACTCTCCAAAACCACTGTATCAAATTCAACCAGAGTTTACAAGCATTATGTATGGAAAGTAAAATTGCTCATTTTGTTCTGATCAAATTAACGTTCACTGCAGAAAATAGTTACAGTTGGACCATATGGGAAAATCATTATATTTATCATCTGCTCTGAAACTATTTAAACTGTACTTGAATTATATATGGAAGGTCCTTTCCATACAAATGTAAATGATTAAGTCTGGCAGATTTTTTCAGTCTCAAGAAGACTGGAAACAGTACTGATTCGTTAAACCTTTAATTTATTTGCTTCTTCATTTCTATATTGTTTGATTTCAGCATTTAGTAGATAAATTAACGGAAGGTATACGGAGTTCAACACACAGACTGAAGGCAGTTCAATTGTTATTACATGTAGTATGTCAGCAACCCATGTGGATACACAAGATCATGACCCAGTCTGTTTTCAGTGCTCTTATCAAGTGTTTAAAGGTATGAAAGAATAGCCAAGAAATCTAACCAAATTTTCATTAAAAATGTTGACTGGTCATGAAAAACTCTTTTTATATGTCATAAAGTTATGGAATACTGGACTTTTGAGATAGAAAGTCTTGTGTAATTGAAGGCGGAAATGATAGCCTCAAATACCAGTAAAAAGGAATGACTGAATTCCAAACTATTGAAATAAATAGATACCACCTAAATAAGGAACTTTTTATGAAATTTAAGGGGGTTCGCTACTGCACTTGAAAATAAATAGGATTTCAAATAAACATTTTTTGTTAGAGAATTAAAAAAGAAGTAATTTAAGTGAAAAAAAATTGATAGGTTGATGATCTCGTTTTTGAGATTTAAGTGATTGAAAATTTGGCGGGAAACTGAACTCCTCTGATTTTTCATTGGATTAACATTAATAAGGTTTGACCATGAATGAATGTGACAGAATAAATAGAATTAAATGAATTTTTTACAGAATGCTCTCAAAGATATATAAAATAAAATTATGGAAGAAAATAAGGGGGTCAATGGGCAAAAAAAATAAAATGTTTTAAATGGATAAAACCCAAGGATTCCGAAAATCTGACAGAAATCCCAAAACATGAGGAGCAAACCTCCTTAAGTGTACTAAAATAATTTTTCCTACATGACAATTCATAACTTAATTTTGATTGACCAAAACAATTAACTTGAAGCACTACAAATAGATTAAATGTAAGCCACCCTTGGCACAACAATGTTAATTAATTAGTAATTCCCTCTCAGTGTATTTATGTATTGATTTTTTTATATATTCATAGAACTTTTTCTGGAATAAACAGGATTGAAAAGTCCCATATTGCATGTGTTGATGCAGCAAAAAATAGCTTTTTATTTGTATTCTTGGATGGTTGTCAAAATTGCAGCAAATTTTTTCTGAGTGTTGCTTTAATACAACCCAGGAGAGTATCAAAGGACTTAAAAATTTTGACATAAATAATATAAATCAGTGTCCCGAGATATGGCAAAGATCAAACACTCTAAACACCACAAGAAAACACAAAAATAGCATTCAAAACTAAAGCACTGTTAATTTAATGTAAATTTTAATTTTAACCTTGATGCACTTTACCATGTTTACCAACTCTTTGGAAAAATAAATGTATGAATAGTTCAGGGAGTTTGTCATTAGTTTCTACATACTTTTTTTTCCAGAGTGAAACTGATGTACCGATACTGATGACTGGAGTTATGTCGTTGACAATTCTACTTCCGTCTATACCTACGTACCTTGGACAGCATTTGACAGTTATATTTGATGTCTTTTCACATTTAGTATCCTTCAGTTACAAGAAGCCAGGTATGTTATTACCAGTAATGGCCTACAACTTGTTTTCACTTTTTATTCGCAGACATTAATTTAGAGTTGACGTACTAATATTGTATTTTCAGGCCATACTGATAAGTGGTCATTTTCACAGTCATTCTGATGTCATGAAAATCAAATACCATGGAATATGTACTTCAAATGAGGTTTTATTAAAATTAATGTAAGAAAGCATGAATTTTTTAGTCCTTAATAAATGAAATCTAACGATTTTGAAAGAAAAAGCAAAATTTACGACACATGAAATAAAACACGTAAACATTGCATGAGACGGATTTTATTTTAAAGTACAATTTTACCACTCTAAGCATTTTTATACCATGCAACAAGTAATGAAGAGGTATTATGTCATACTCTCAGTCCTGTGTCTGTCAGTTTGTCCTTTGAAGGTTTCCAACTGATAACTTGTGAACCAAATAACATCCTGTCTTCAAACTCGGTATGTTAGTTGTTAACCACAAAATTCAGACCAAGTTCAATTTTTGATTCTGAGGTGTAAGGGTCCTGGAGTTATGTCCCTTGAAGCTTTGAAATTTTGCGAATTTAAGGATTCCGCTGCTAACTTGCGAGCAAAATAGTATACTCTCTTCAAACTTTGTATGCTAATTGTTTACCACAGAACTCGGACGAAGATCGATTTTTAGTCCAGAGATTTAAGGGGTTCTAGAGTTTTGCCCCTTGAAACTTCGAAATTTTGCAAATTTAAGGGTTTCAGACTGATAACTTGTGAATGAAATAACATGCTGTCTTCGAACTTGCTATGTAACTTGTTTACCACAAAACTTTGTTGAAAGTTGGAAGTTAGAAGATAAGAGGTTCAAGGGGTTCTGGAGTTATGTCCCTTGAAACTTTTAAATTTTGCGACTCTTAGAGTTTCAGACTGATAGCTTGCGAATGAAATAACATACTGTCTTCAAACTTGCTATGTAAGTTGTTTACCACATTACTTAGACTAAGTTGGAAGTTGATTTCAGAGGTTCAAGAAGTTCCGGAGTTATGTCCCTTAAATCTTTTAAATTTTGGGAATTTTAGAGTTTCAGACTGATAACTTGTGAATGACATAACATTGCTGTCTTCAAACTTGCTTTGTAAGTTGTTTACCACATAACTTAGATTAAGATGGAAGTTGATGTCTGACAAGAGGTTTAAGGGGTTCTGGAGTTATATCCCCTGAAACTTTCACATTTTGCGAATTTTAGAGTTCAGACTGATAACTTGTGAATGAAATAACATACTGTCTTCAAACTAACTAGCTATGTAAGTTGTTTACCACATAACTTAGACTAAGTTGGAAGTTGAGTTCAGAGGTTCAAGGGGTTCTGGAGTTATGTCCCTTGAAACTTAAATTTTGTGAATTTTAAAGTTTCAGACTGATAACCTGTGACTAAAATAACATACTGTCTTCAAACTTGGTTTTTTAATTTTGTGAAACATGGTGTGGTATCATGTAATGCACCATTACTATTTTTATGAAAATAATACAGTAAGGAAAAATGTATGCATATTTAAAAGTGTACATGTAAATGTTTATAATACAGAAAACTTCAAATTTTCCATATTATATATTTATCAGACAGTCCTGGCATCAAGGGAATTATGGGTAAGGTCACATGTGTGGTGTTGTGTCTGCTTGCTGCTATGTGGTGTGTGATTATATGTGGGCAGGATATTGTGTGTAATTTTGTGTGAAATGGTGTGTCTTCACAATTGAACAACACAAAATTCAAGCTACTTTTTTAGAGGAATTTAACAGCAAAAATGTTCTTGTGTATTTTCAAGGAACTTAGATTACTTGAATGACCAGCAGATACACACAGTATCTTAGGAAATTGACATTCATCGGTGATTGAATGATAGGTTTGACTGGAATAAAACATTATTACTACAGCCCATAAGTCTTTCCATTTAAAGTATGTCCGACATATTCCCTGGGTATGAAAGCAGATGTTGTTCATTGTGAAAGTTAGTTATATAAAGGGCACCTTTGAAAAACATATGATCACTTTCTCGGAAATACTTTTGGAAACTGGAACTATATAATATAAGAAGAGTCCTCTAATAACTCATTTTCTCTATCAGATGAAACAAATCCTTTATTAGTTTTTTTTTTGTTTTGTTTTTTATTTTTGCAAAATCCCTATTTAATATCATAAAAAAATTACCATTTTATCATTTAATAGTATATTCTTTAATTTGCATGATGGATTTGGAAGCTTAAAGTTCTGACTTAATCTAATGGAATAATATTTTAGTTGCATATGCTAGTAAATGCTTATTCAATTGAAAAAAAGCTGCTTACAATAGGAGACCATAGAGAAATCAAACAGTCTTTTCTGCTGTATGTGTAACAACACTCGCTTTTCTGTACAGAGTGCTACCCTTGATTGGTTCAGTCTTTTAGTGCATGATTAAATAGTCAGTTTAAAAAAGGGTATGTTTTAAGTGCTCTGTCTTATTCTCTTTTTTTTTAGCAACATTCGGACAAACTAATGCATGAAATGTTTGACCCTTCACTCTCTGTATTAATTTAAAGTTCGTAGATTTTAACTTTGCTTTCATTTTATACTCTAAAAGAATTGATGTAAGAAATTTTAGTATTTAATTTTTTTATGCCCCCGCGACGATAAGTCGGGGGCATATTGTTTTACCCCTGTCTGTCTTCTGTCCGTCTGTTGTCCGTCTTCCATATGTCCGTCCGAGGGGGGTACATGGTTTTTCCGCGCAACTCCTCCTACAGTTTTTATGCTAGAGAGTGTTTATTTTGCATATCATTTGTAGATATATTAAAGATGTGCATGTGATAAGGATTTTGATTTTGATGCATTTTTGTCAAAAATATACATTGTTGAACTTAGTCATTTTTGGTAATTTTTCATAGAGGGTACATAGTTTGTCCACACAACTCCTCCTACAGTTTTAATGCTAGGAAGTTTTTATTTTGCAGATCATGTGTACCTATATTGAAGATGTGCATGTGGAAAGGATTTCCATTTTGGTTAATTTTTGTTAAAAAATATACATTGTTGAACTTAGTCATTTTTTGGTGATTTAGTAATATAGGGTACATAGTTTGTCCCCACAACTCCTCATACAGTTTTAATGCTATGAAGTTTTTGTTTTGCAGATATTTTGAACTTATATTGAAGATGTGCATGTGGTAAGGATTTTGATTTTGGTTAATTTTTGTCAAAATTATACATTGTTGAACTTCGTCATTTTTTGGTGATTTAGAGGGTACATTGTTAATCTGTGCAACCTAGAATAACTTGTGTTTAGCGGGGGCATCATATGTGTCTTGCAGACACAAATATTACTAAAAAATCCCAATTTGTTTCGACCTTGCGCGGGGGCATGTCATCCTATAGTTTTATCTGTCTGTCTGTCTGCAAAAATATTTAAAGCTGTTTATATTAGTCCTGGAAAATGCAGAATTCAACAACTGTTGCCAAAGTTAACAGCTGTAAGTTTGTTGAATTGGACAACTCTTGTAGTTTCATAGTAAAACAAAAATCGGCATACTTTTGAAAGTTTGTCTAGTTGTATTAGGTAATTCCCCACAAGTTTCTTAGTGGTCCTAAAAAATTTGTAGATAAATAAATAAAAAAAATCCCCAAACCCTCCATGTTCAAATGAGTTGTCAAATTCAACAACTTTGAAGTTGTTTACAAAAAATTTGTAAACTTGCAAGAGCGGCATGCTTTGAGATGTTTTCCTCTTATTCTTAGCCAATTCTGAAGAAAATGATCTGTCTTAAAATTAAAAAAGTTTCCCATTACCCTCAATGTTAAGTTTGAAAAGTACTTTATTAAATTCTTGAAATTTGAGTTGTTGAATTCCACAACGTTGTAGAATTCAGTATTATAATTTGAAAATTTTAAAACATTTCCAAAATTTGGCAGAAAATAGAGGAGGGTACATACAATCTAAGAATTGTTCTTTTTTTGGGGAATAAAGAAAAATATTTTTGGATTGGAAATGATTGTGTGCATGGCGACATTTATATACACATAGATATAGCTGGCTTGTGTATGTAACATGTGTTTGTGTGTTTTAACACTTAAGCTGCATGTATGTGACTGTCTCTAATAAAAAAAATGTCTTTGTCATGGAGAAAAAGAGAAAATGTTGCCATTGCAATTTTTTCTTTATTAACTACATCAAGTAATATTTGTTCAACATATTATTGTAATAAAATGTCCAAAAATATTAGCCATTTGACAAAATGAAGGTTAGACCTTGAAAACTGATAAAAAATATGCTTGCGGAGCATTTTAAAATTTTTTAATTTAACAATCAAGAGCAGATAAAATATGGTAATAATCGGGATATAGTGGTGTAATTTTTTCTCTAAAGATACATGATAAGATACATAATTGTATACTGAATAGATTTGGCGGAAAATTTAATATGAAAATTTATCAAACAGGTCAAAACCAGTTTAAACTTGACATCATTAGAGAAAAAAAATAATGTGGAACTATTTTGCTTAGTTATTTGCAGATTAGGCCGTACCAAATTAATTCTATGTTTATCGTCACCCGGGCTAGTAGGTTTTTGAACATTTTTGAAAATGATCAAAAAACAAACAATAGTGAAATTTCCCTGTTGCAAGCGATATCAGTCATTACATTAGCAGTCAGGTACAGAATTGATGAAAGACTTTCTAAACAGTATAATGTGATTTAAAAATTCAAAAGTGAAATCTGAAAAAGAAAGGAAATGGGGTAAATGTCAAGGAGACAACATCCCATATCAAGGTTAAAACGACCTGTTCTAAAGCATTTATATGCATTAAAATTGTGAAAGGTAATTGCAATTTTTTTTTGTGTAAAATTTTTGTTTGTTTGTTGTCTTCCCCCCTCCCCCCTATGTTTCCAAGTTTTGGTTGATGTTAAACATATAATTAATTTAGGACGGACTTAGTACAATATATAATTGAGCAGACCAACAACTTGCATGTGCACTGTAACTACTGTGTGGCATTGTTTACACCTGTATCTTGGAGTGGAACCATCAGAAAAAAAAAATTATGCTGACAGATCAAATAAGCGCTTTACATATATTTTAAAAAAGAAATAACTGAGTCTAACGCATTTTCAGATATGTAAGAGAATGGTCAATTAAACTTTGATATGTCATTGAAATGATATTTTTCACATGAAATATAATTATACAATGTTAATATAATTTGTCATCTGTATTATATGTTACAGGTAATGTCCCTGATGTGTTTCTACTGCACCTCCAAGTGGCGCTGTATTCACTTTTCCATCGACTTTACGGAATGTTCCCGTACAATTTCCTGACGTATTTAAGACATTACTACAGTAAAAAGGATAACATTACAGTGTATGAGGAATGTATCAAGGTATAATTATACCCCCTGCTTGAAAAACCAGGGGGTATATAGTGATAGGGTTGTCCGTCCTTCCGTCCGTCCATTACACATCCCTTATCCACTACTTCTCCTGAACCACTGAATAGATTTTCATGAAACTTTCACACAATCATTTGTGACATTATGTAGATGTGCACCTCCTATTTCAGAATTTGATTTGATTAATTTTTAGCTCACCTGACCAAAAGGGTCAGTGTGAGCTATTCTCATCACTTGGCGTCCGTCGTCCGTCCCTTAAACTTTTCACATTTTCATTTTCTCTTCTGAAACTACTATAAAGCAAATTCAACCAAACTTTACAGAAATGATGTATGTGAAGTCCTCTACAAAGATTGCTCATTTCTTCCGATCCAACAAAAAACCTGGCCGCAAGCGTGGAACTTAGATTTAACATTGGACCCTATGGGAAAAAATCACATTTTCATCTTCTACTCTGAAACAGCTGAAGCAAATTCAAGTAAACTTTATAGGAATGACGTATGGAAGTTCCTTAACTTAGATTGCTCATTTTTTGTGTCGCCTGCACCTAGTACAGGATCGACACATAGGGATCACTATCAGTCGTCTTGCGTCCGTCCATCCGTCCGTCCGTCTGTCTGTCTGTCTGTCTGTATGGCTAAAAAATTTTTACATTATCCGCATCTCCTCCTAAACGGCTTGGTACTTTCCAACGAAACTTGCAGGAATGCTTCAGTATATATTGTAGATGTGCACCATGTATTTTGGTTTTTTTTTATTTCTGTTTTTCCAGATTTTTCGACTTTGTCATTTTAGCTTATTGGCGTCATAGGGTATACCTCCATTATCCGCAACTCCTTCTAGACTGCTTGGTACTTTGCAACCAAACTTGCAGGCATGCTTCAAAATATATTGCAGATGTGAACCATGCATTTAGTTTCTCATTTATTTTGATTTTTCTGATTTTCTAGCTATCTTTGGACTTTGTCATTTTAGCTTATTTGCATCATAGGGTATACCTCCATTATCTGCAACTCCTCATAGACCATTTGGTACTTTCCAACCAAACTTGCAGGAATGCTTCAATATATATTACAGATGTGCACCATGCATTTAGTTTATCATTAATTGATTTTTTTTCTGATTATCATTGGACTTTGTCATTGTAAAACAAAACAGGAATTCTTTATATATATATAGTGCTGGTGACACATGTGTCCCGCGGAACACCCATGCATTTTGTTTGGATCTGATGAAAAACATGGCCGCTAGCATGGCCGCATGGAACATAGTTTAACATTGGACCTATGGGAAAATTACATTTTCATCTTCTCCTCTGCAACCACTGAAGCAAATTCAACAAAACTTTAAAGGAGTGATGTACTTAAGGTCCTTTACAAAGTTTGCTCATTTCGTTCCGATCCAACAAAAAACGTGGCCGCTAGCACAGAACTTAGGTTTAACATTGGACTCTATGGGAAAAATCACATTTTCCTCTTCTCCTCTGAAACGGCTGAAGCAAATTCAATCAAACTTTCCAGGAATGATGTACTAAAGATACTCAACAAAGATTGCTCATTTCGTTCTGATCCGATTAAAAACATGGTTGCCAGCTTTATAAGATAAGAAAACTTTATTTTGATTCGGCATGTTCAAAAATTACAACACAAGCTCTAAAGAGCTTTTAACCGAATATAAAAACACAACCATAACATAAAACAGAAATTCAGATATAACAACATTAAGAACAAAATAAATAATTCACACATAGCATACCATAAAATCAATTGGCAAATTTGAAAATTGATAAAAATTAAACTCAAAGTTTTCCATTTGAAATTTAAAAAAATTAAAAATATGCATGTTTTGAATTACATGGAATCTCATGAAAAAATTAACGTGTTAAAAAATTAACATGTTCTTTGAACATAGTTTAACATAGAACCCTATGAGAAAATTACATTTTAATCTTCTACTCTGAAACCTCTGAAGGAAATTCAACCAAGCTTTACAGGTTTGATGTACTAAAGGTCCTCAACAAAGATTGCCCATTTCATTCCGATCCGACAATAAACATGGCGGCCATCAAGGAACTTAGGTTTAACATTAGACTCTATGGGAATAATAACATTTTCATCTTCTGCTCTGAAACAGCTGAATCAAATTCAAGCAAACTTTATAGGAATGATGCATTAAAGATCCTTAACAAAGATTGCTCATTTTGTTCCGATCCGATAAAAAACATGGCCCCCAGCACGGAACATAGTTTAACATTGGACCCTATGGGAAAATCACATTTTTATTTGCTACTCTGAAACCACTGAAGCAAATTCAACCAAACTTTACAGGAATGATGTACTAAAGCTCCTTAACAAAGATTGCTCATTTCGTTCCGATCCATTAAAAACATGGCCGCCAGTATGGTACATAGTTTAACATTGGACCCTATGGGAAAATCACATTTTCATCATCTCCTCTGAAACCACTGAAGCAAATTCAACCAAACTTTACAGGAATGATGTACTAAAAGTCCTTAACAAAGATAGCTGGTTTCCTTCTGATCTGATAAAAAAAAACATGGCCACGGGAAAGGAGCTTAGGTTTAACATTTGACCCCATTTGAAAAATCACATTTTCATCTTCTCCTGCGAAACCAGGGAAGCAAATTCAACCAAACTTTACAAGAATAATGTATGGAGGGTCCTTAACAAAGATTGCTTATTTCGTTACAATCTGATAGAAAACATGACCAACAACACATAACATAGTTTAATATTGGACCCGAAGGAAAATCACATTTTCCTCTTCACCTCTTAAACCACTGTTCAAGCAAATTCAACCAAACTTTACAGGAATGATGTACATAAGATACTTTACAGAATTGCTCATTACATTTCGATCTGACAAAAACATGACCTGCAGTGCAGAACATAGTTTAACATTGGAGCCCAGTATTAGAAAAACATCTGAAACTATTCAAGCAAATTTAACTAACTTTGCAAAAATTACTCATTCCAATAGGATCAGACAAAAAACTTGGGTGCTAATGGAGAACATTGCTGAACATTAGACCCCATTGGTAAAAACATCATTTTTGGTCATGCATGGCATAGGAACATTTTGTCAGGTGAGCGATACAGGCTCAGTCTCTAGTTGGGGTTTCCCATAGCAAAACATGGACTTTGCCATTACATTTCAAGGGGGTACCCATCTCTTATCTGCTACTCCTCCTGAACCACTGAATAGATTTTCATGAAAGTTTAACACAGTCTTTGTGACACAATGTAGATGGGGACCTCCTATTTCAGAATTTGATTTGATTTTTTGGGGGGTTTCCCATAGCAAAACATGGACTTTGCCATTACATTTGAAGGGGGTACACATCTCTTATCCACTACTCCTCCTGAACCACTGAATAGATTTTCATGAAAATTTAACACAGTGTTTGTGACATAATGTAGATGGGGACCTCCTATTTCAGAATTTGATTTGATTAATTTTTGGGGTTTCCCATAGCAAAACATGGACTTTGCCAGTACATTACAAGTTGGTACCCATCTCTTATCCGGTACTCCGCTTGAACCACTGAATAGATTTTCATGAAACTGTGACAAAACGTTGATTTGCATCTTCTAAGTTCTATTTCAGAATTTAATTTGATGGATTATCAAATGGGGGAGCGGGGGGTATATATCAGTGAGCTTTGCTCACAGTTTTTCTAGTTATAGGGTTGAAATGTTTGTTTACTCTGCAATGAAGATGCATAATTATATATTTACTTATGTAATAGTAATTTGTGTAGAGAGCTGTATCCAGATTTACAAACTACTCAAGTGCTGTGATTTAGACTAGTGTACAGCCCAAGCCTAGGGTAAGGACTGTAATAAGATACAGGATTGTGTGTGGATCCTTAAAAAGTCTGTAAATCTCACAAAAGCTGATACCCAAGTTATTTTTACTTTTATTTACCAGTCGAATTTTCAATATTTTTTTTTCTTATTTTTGAAAGGTCAGCAAATTTTCAAAATAGTTCAAGCTTTTTATGAAATTGACACAAATATTCATGCAATGTGAGAATGTATGTTTTACAGACTTGCCTACCCTTACAATTTTGGTGTAAGGTTAACATGTTTCAACGCCATCTTACACCCTTACGATGGTTTACCATTTTTTTACGATTTGGTCAGTTTGCTGTATTTCCGAAAAATTTTCAGTTCCGGTCTGTCATTTCATTGCAGTTCCATAAATTATTGTTAAATCAGCATTGCCGGTTATAAAAAGAATGTAAAAACGATCTTTAATTAAGACAAGAATTCCAGGTTTCCATCTAAGGAAAAAGGTATTCTTGGTGAGAGTATTTTGTATCTACATAATGTGCCTTTCACTGAGGGGTGTAGTTTCTGTGTTAAAACACATTTTTTTTACATAAAAAAGGGCCTTACTATTTTTATGCCCACGAATGTGGAAGGGGCATATAGTGTAACCCTTGTCCGTCCTTACATATGCCGTCCATCAGTACGTACGGTTAAGTCCATTTCTCAGAAACTGTAAGGTATAGAACAATGATAGTAGACCAGTAGGTAGATCTTGGATAGTACTACATAGTTCACTAGGCAGTTTGATACTTTGACCTATATTTCATGGTTGAGTGACCCTGGTTAAGTTTTGTGTTAAAGTCCATTTCTCAACAACTACAGTACATATTATAGGACAATGATGCTTCATCAAATTAATTGTCTTGTTGAGTACTACCTAAATCATTGACAATTAGGTGGCTTTGACCTACATTTTACGCTTCAGTGACTTTGGTTAAGTTTTGTGTTAAAGTCCATTTCTCAACAACTACGCATTATAGGACAATGATATTTCATCAAATTAATTGCCTTGATGAGTACTACCCAAATCATTGACAATTAGGTGGCTTTGACCCACATTTTACGCTTCAGTGACTTTGGTTAAGTTTTGCGTTTAAGTCTATTTATCAACTACTATGTATTGTAGCATCATAATATTTCACTGTAACATTCAACTAAAAGAGATCTGCCCATTTTACCAACAATTGAGTGACCATAACCTACATTTTATGGTTGAATGACTTTGGTTAAATTTTTGATTTCATCACAATTCAGTGACAGGGAACTAATTTTATGAATGATTGACATGAGTTAATCTGTTGTGATAAATTTATTGGCGGGGCATCCGTGTCTTACAGACACATTCTCTAGTTCATCTCAGATTATTGATCAAGTAACTTACTATTTTTGACCAAGAGGGGTAGGCAAGTCCGGTTGGTTTTAAAACTTATTTCTGAACATTTTGAAATTGATCAAATCAATGTTTACTAAATTGTTAGTTGAATCTGCAAAACCACACACCTATTTAAATGTTGAACTGGGCATGTTATCCTGCAGTTTCCTATTAAATATTGGAAGTAATTTTTTTTTTTGCATCTACTATAGCTAAAATGCAGCTCACTGGAAGCTAAACTGTTAATGATCAACCAGTCAGTCCTTTTATACTTATATAAATATATATTTACAGCCTATGTTAGAACGTGTAAGACTTCACCCACATTTAATTACTGGTAATAGAGACATGGAGATTTCTAGTCAGCGATGGAGGAATATGGAAAGCCAAGATGTCGTAATTGATTGTGCCAAAATGTCTCTTGATGTCATGGAGGGAATGTGGGAAGAATCGTCGGAGGCACTTCAGAAAAATGTGTTATACAAACCACTGGAACCAACAACAACAAAACCACAAATACAAACCACAGGTAGTAGATCATCAGGGACGATAATTCAAAATATTGGCAAAGTAGCCACCTGGGCCCCTGACAAAATTAAGTAGCCCAGACAATATTTTACTAGCCCAGTACTATATCATCAACCAAGATTTCAGGATACATGTATTTCAGTAGCAACTTGGGCTACTGGTTTTGAAATTTTAGTACACCAGGTGAAATTTTAGGGGCTTTTGGCTACTTGGTCCAGGTAATTCGCATTCCTGGATCATGTGGATTTCAGATGTATTTTTGACTCATAACTTCAAGTTCAAAGGTCATAACCTGAAGGTCACAAACTCAAATCCAAATATGTCATGTATGATATGATGGCCTGTCTAATTGTATTGGACTTAATTAACATCCCTCAGCCTTGTGAATAAGGAAGTAAAAAAGGGGAATTATAAAATAAAAAATAAAACAAAACAAAACAACAAAAAAGCAGCAACAAAAAACAATAACAACAACAAAGAAAAAAGCACAACAAAAACAACACAAAACAGGGCAATTCAGATTCAACACTAATTGAGACAACATGACATACAAAACAAACGACCAGATATGAACAAGAACACCATAAAACTAAATCATCAGTGTGAACCCCATCAAAAAAGTGGAGGTATCATCAGGTGCTCCCAAAGGGTAAGCATGATCTGCTCCATTCATAGCACTTGTCACATGTGATGTCTGATGAATTTAAGTTACCTTTGTCATTGGGCTCTATGTTATAGATTCAGTAATGCTTCATGCTTTTAATAGTTACTAGAATGCTATTAACTCAAACATTTTTGTGCATTGAAAATATTGAAAAAGTATAAAAGAAAAAAATTTTCAAGGGAGGTAATTATTTTCCAATTTGTTATCAAAGTGAGATACTGTCACTGAATATACAATTAATCCTCAATATTGACAATTTTTCACTAACAGTGTTATTTTTTTTTCAACAAAATGTTTTAATACTGTTTCTTACATATATTAGCTATACAAAAAATCTCTATTAGGCCACAGTTTTTATACGACGGCAAAAATTTTGCGGTCGTATTATGGTATGGCGCTGGTGTCGGCGTCGGCGTCTGTGGACAGCATAACTTTAGTTCTAGTGAACGGATTGTTATCAAATTTTAGTATGATGTTTGTTGGCACAAGCTTAAGCCCGGGTTTTAATTTCGCGTTCCCTGCCCAACCCGTTTTTGAAAAAGAGGCAAAAAAGGGGCCAAAAAGGGGAAAATTAGGTATTTTCCTGTCTGTGGACAGCATAACTTTGGTTCTAGTGGATGGATTGTTTTCAAATCTTAGTATAATATTTCTTGGAACATTCTTGAGAAACTTTTTTTCCTTTAGGTTTTTGCCCCACCCATTTCAGAATTAGGGGCCAAAAAAGGGTTAAATTAGGTGTTTTCACATATTTGACTGTAGAATCTTTATTATTTATTGGATTTTGATGGGGTTTGTTTCA
>MJUU01016210.1:47952-59023 GCA_002080025.1 Modiolus philippinarum | reverse complement strand
CTAAATCTTTATGTCAATTTAATAATAAAAACATCTCTTCTAGTCCTATCAAAGTTGATAATAATATTATGACTCACCCATTAGATAAAGCAAATGCCTTTAATGAATATTTCACTTCTGTCTCTAGCATTGATGATGAACCTGAACTTCCAGATTTTGCCCCGCTCTCGCCTTGTGTGTTGTCTGACATAGTGATATCAGAGCAGGAGGTTACTGATCAGTTTCAAATATTAAATATTAACAAACCCCCAGGCCCTGATAAACTCCCTCCTAAATTTTTAAAGGCTATATTCCAGTCACTGGTAATACCTGTTACAATACTATTTAATAAAACTGTTCAACTTGGTCAGATTCCTAGTGACTGGAAGAGAGCTAATGTTTCAGCGGTTTTTAAGGGCAAGGGTGGTTGTGATGTTCCTTCTAACTATAGACCAATCTCGGTAACATCTTGTTTTAGTAAAATACTTGAAAAAATCATATTTAAAAACCTATATAATTATGTAAATGTTAATAGGATTCTTTCTGATCATCAATCTGGTTTTAGGTCAAAAGATTCAACTACAAATCAGTTGTTAACAATTTATAATGCGATAATGAAAAATTTGGACCTAGGTAAAGAAGTACGATTTATATTCTTTGATATATCTAAAGCCTTTGATAGAGTATGGCACAAAGGTCTTATTTATAAACTTCGAAAGTATGGCATCTGTGGTAATGTACTTAAATGGATTCATAGTTTTTTAAGTGATAGGAAATAAAGAGTAAATGTTGATGGTTACTTCTCTAGATGGAGATCAGTTAATGCTGGAGTTCCGCAAGGATCCACACTTGGCCCCTTTTTGTTCCTACTCTTTATAAACGATATTGAAAATGAAGTTATGAATAAAATAAAAATGTTTGCTGATGATACATCCCTCTATTGTGTTGTTGATAATCATCACATAGCAGCTGAATCTCTTAATGAGGACTTAGAAAGCATTAATCAGTGGTCTAAAGATTGGGGTGTTAATTTTAATGCAGCAAAAACTAAATCTGTTTTATTTTCAAGGAAAAAAAATAAAAATTTACCACCATTATATTTTGATGGTAATATATTAGAGAATTCGTCTGTTCATAAACACCTTGGCATAATATTAAGCTCTGATGGAAAATGGAAAAATCATTTAAATGAAACTTATACTAAAGCTTGTAAAAGAATTAATATATTGAGATTAATGAAACATAAGTTAGATAGAAAATCTCTCGAAAAATTATTCATAGGTTTTATTAGACCAGTTTTGGAATATGGATCAATTATTTGGGATAATTGTACACAAGAGGAATCTAACTTAATAGAAAGTATTCAATTAGAAGCAGCAAGAATTATTACTGGTCTTAGAAAGGGTACTTCTCACCAAATTTTATATAGGGAATTAGGATGGGTTTCACTTAAGGAGCGTCGAAGGATAAATAAATTAATTTTACTACACAAGATATTTAATGGCCAAACGCCTGAATATCTCTTAGATGAAGTTATTTCATTTGTAAATACAAATGAAAATTATAATCTAAGAAATGTTTGCACATTTGAGCCACCAATTTGTCGTACAAACTTTTATAAAAATAGTTTCTTTCCAAGTGTAATTAGTGAATGGAATAAGTTAGACATGTCAACACAGAATATACAAAGTAGAGAGATGTTCATCAGACAAATTAGCCAAGCTAAGATAGTTCCCCCTATTTTTTACTCCCTTGGACCCAGAAAAATTAATATAATTGTTTGTCAACTTCGTAATAATGCAAGTGATCTAAACCACCATAGATATCTGCTATACTTGTCAGACAATTCACGGTGCGACTGTGGGGATGATGTGGAGGACAACTTCCACTTTATTTATGTTTGCCCTAATTTCATTCGCCAGAGATATGAGTTGTTCACTCAGCTGCGAAGATATGCCAATATAATAAATGTAGATGTCTTGTTGGGGGGCTCCGAAATTCTTTCATATGATGAAAATTTGGAAATTTTTTCTGCAATTCAAAAATACATTGAAGATTCTGGGCGGTTTTAACCATTATATTATACAGATAATGTTATTTGGACAAATACCACAAACCTTAAAATAAATCTTAATATAACTTATTTATTTTCATGAACATCAATACTATTTATTAACTGATCATTATATTAATTAACTATTATGTATAGGACAAACCATAAGTAACAAAATAATAATAACATTATTACTAATATTATTTATTTTGTATTATTATTATTTATGTAAATTAATCTTTTTTTCAATATAATCGATATTTACGCAATGATGTCCTCTTGTTATATTAGGAGAGCACTTAAATAGGCCTAGCCTGATGTGCAATCCCTTTGAACCTTGTTTGTATATTTTAATATATAATTATGTTCAATAAAATATTTTTGAATTGAACTGAATTGAAAAGTTTCAACTACGGACCGCTGCTTTAACAAATTCAAATATTTATTGTCATAAAGACTAACATAGAAGTTTAAATTGTGACTAGTATTAACCCTTTCCTTTACATAGACGCCTTTTGACGCCTTTAGTCCCCCTTTAGGGACCGACCATTTAACCTGAAGGGGGGGGGGGTTATGGTTTTTTTTTCTGGACAGAAAAATTTTTTCGCGCTTCGTGCGAAACAAATTATTTATTTTTTGCACGTGTATCAACAAAATTTTTTTTTTTTTTCAAAATTAACATTATTTTTTTGGGCAGAAAGCCTCATTCAGAAATTTTTTTTTCATCATTTTGGCAGCCAAAATATTTTTTTCACATAAAATCAGATCCAAAATATTTTTTTTAGAAAAACACCATAGCCCCCCCCCCTTCAAGTTAAATGGTTGGTCCCTTAGAGCAATAGGAGAGCGTTTTTTATACGGCTCTCGAATGGGATATGGCCTTATTGAACAAAACATAACATGAGTCCTTTTTGTACGCGGCTGTGGACTAAAAACGATAAGAAATTGGGTCCTAGAGGGAGATGTATCCCCTCTGCCCTGGAAGTTCGAAGGGAGCGCAAGCCCCTCTCCGGAAAGCAAGTGTGTGGGGCATACATCCTCGCTAGATAGCCTAGCCTATAGCTCTTTAGGTGGATTTTGGATTTTGGTGAGTTACTTGGTGTAGTTTGCACTGCAGATTTTTTTAAATAATTTTGATTCCTGATTTTTTAGGGCAAAAATTGTCAAAAAATGCACCTTTTTTGGTCATTTTGACTTAGATATAAGATAGATCATTCAACTTTTTTTGTAAAATTTTGGAATTGTGTCAAAATTTGTCGTAAAAATTCCGGTGAATGAACAAATAAAGGAATATGGAGTAAATGTACATGGGACAAAATCCCTATACACATATAGTAAGATTAAACAAATGGAACAACGCTTTCATTGTTGTTATTCATCTTGAAGTCACCATGTATGCTTTAGATGCGCAATATGCTGATTTTGACACATGTGGCATGCAACTCGAATTTCTACATTTCTGGATCTAAGAATTTAATTTTGTTCCAAAATCGTTGCATACAGTCTGTAGATACGCAATAAGCTTTCAGATTTTTAATATTGGTATTGGTTCCAACAAGAGGCCACACGTAGTTGATTCAGATGAATGCTGCATGAGACGTGAAGTCCTACAATTTTTTCATTAAGGAAATTGACTTTGAAGTAAGATTCAAGATTCAAGATTTTATTTTTATAAATAAAAACAAAAATTTATTTGCAAATTTCATCCATTTTGGATTAAGCAAATACAACATATACAGAAAATAGATTAACAGTAACTTCGGTATTTTGTTTTTTATTATACACAAAAAAAAAAATACAAAACACAGTTAAACTGAAAACATAAACTGTAAAATAATTTAGTTGACTTTTTGACCGGTGTGGAGACCATTTCAAAGTGCATACAGCTGATGAAAGGGTTATGTCTGGAGTTAAAATGTAGTCAAGTTTTTCGACAGAAGACATATCTTCAAATTCAGAATGTTCATTTACGATATTTTCAAAAAATTCACGTCTTTAAGTCCAGTAAATTTTACAGTATAAAAAGAAATGGGCTTCATCTTCAATATAACATTTTTGACACAATCTTTGTTCAATCGGTATTGTTTGTGTCGACCCATTTCCACTTTTAATATATGATCACTAATGTAAAGCGCAGACACAATGCAGAGATGGGGTAATTGTAATTGTAATCATTAATCAGCTGTAATCAACTATATGTTATTTAATTTAATCAATTACATTTGTCAGAGTAATCAGTAAAATCAGCCAAAAATCTGATTACATGTTATTTAATTTAATCATCTTTTTTTTTTTCAAAAATAGCCTGTAATCATAATTACTATGACATTCTGATTACAATGAAAACTATTAAAATGTCAAATCATGCCACAGTGTGCAGCATGAGCGAACAAGATTTTTTTTTTCACCTTTTTTTTTGGGGGGGGGGACAATTTTGAAAATTAACAAATAACAATTAGCCAAAAGGGGAAGGGTCATTAATTTGGGCTTATCTCGCCTTTATTAATTGATTTAAAGTTAAAGTTCTTTTAACTGCAAGTTGTACATCTTGGCTATTTTCATTACAGCTTCTGCATTATCTTCTGAGTAGACGAAGTTAGATGGATGTCTTACGTCGTACCAGTAATCATGGCTGCGCTTTGTGTTTGTGTACAGTTCTGACTCTTTTTCTTTCATTATCTCCTTGTAAGCGACCCATTTCTTTTCTTTCACAAGTAGGAAACTCTCTCTTTCTGGTAATTCGTAAATGTATGTCTCATTGGGTTTATCTAGTGTTACTTTAGGTACCGTGAAGACAGATGACTTAGGTCTTCCAACTTTAGCTGGGGTGGGGATCCAACCTTCAGCCTTAGTGGTTTCTTCTGCCTTCTGATGCTTTTTCGGCACCATCTTTACTCGGTCTTCAGCTTTCTGGGTTACCGGAGACTCCTGGTGTACCAGATTGCTTGGTGGTGGAACGGATGCTTCCTGTTCCAGTGGTGTTGAAGGCTCTTCGATGTCTTGAACCTGGTTGTTATCTAGTTGGTTGTCATCGTCAACTCCACATGCGGTATCCATGCTGCTTGAGTTGGGTTCGGTTGTTTCCGCTCCCCTCTTCTTTGCAATAAAAGCTTGGAGTCTGCGGTAGTTCCCTTTCCCTCCTTGCTTTTGTAGATTTCCTTTGTCTCTGCGGTAGCGAGCACAGGGGCCGGTAACATACGATATTGATAGACCGGGTCCCATATATATGTACATATATATGGGACCCGGTCTATCAATATCGTATGTTACCGGCCCCTGTGGTAGCGTGTTTACATGGTGCAGTTGTTGTTCCCCCTGTCTGGTATCTTCCCATCTGACCACAAGCTTGTATTTCCCATTCCTTGCCGAGAGATCCCAGCTGGCGTGTTGGTGTTCAAGTATGTGCAGAATAGTAAAGACATCTACAGTCAGGGTTGACCGGCTTTGACTGAGTATTTTCTTCTGTCATCCCGCCATGTTGTCACGTGATCTATGTTTGTTTATACGACGGCTGACAGTATAACATTTCGTGCCATTTCGTAAGTAACTTGGAATAAAGAACAAGATATTAAAAGATACATACAATCAGAATGAATAACACAAATTAACATGAAAGATATATACAATCAAAACGAATATAATTATTAAAATACAAGACACAGCCAATCAAAATGGATAAATAGAGATTAATGCATTGCCTTTTCCATATCAGCACGGTTATCATCCCAAGACTCACATATCATATAGGTCGAGGGATGATAACCGTTCTGATATGGAAACGGCCATGTCTTATACTTCGAGTTAGGAGTTATCATCACATCCGGGCTGAAATAGTCATGTCACCGGTCTGATATGGATATTTCAAAAAGAGGCGGTCTGATATGGCCGGGTATGATATGGACTGTTAATTTCCGGCTATATTACATATGCAAAACAGAACATATCTTCGCTTAGTATGTAATAATACATACAATCAAAATGAATAATACAAATTAACATACAAGATACATACATGCAATCAAAATGAATAATACAAATTATCATACATATAAATGCTGAAAGAACATAGTGGATAGAAGAGTTGTCAAATCTAAATAAAAAGTTCTCTAAATGTTATAAAAATAATGAAACATTTTTAAAAAGTCGTGAATAAATCAGCCATTTTAACAATATTTTTGTTTTTTACATAATGAATGGGTATAAATTTTCTTCATAATATCTGTAATTCTTGGTTTTTACATACAAAAAGGTTGTGAAAATCGTCACCAACGACATCTAAACAACACTTCGAACATTTTCTATCTTCTCTGTTCATTTGATGCCAGCGACCAGTTCGATCAGTTTCGATGGGTATTCGAAAGTCACTTGATTAGCCGGAATTCCGTGACATCATTCTATATTTAAGGCGAGGAAGAGGATCGATGTGTCTAATGTTACAATAACTTTTGTAATGCTTTTGCATTTAAATTTGCAAATGAAAAAAATGAGACTGTTATTATACTAGAAACACCTATTAATACATGACTTCTGAGACGTGTTCAATGACTTCTGAGACATGTTCAAACCGGAATAAATTTCGGATACTATGATATATTGATTGCTGGTGGACTGTTAGTCCCCGAGGGTATTCACCAACCCAGTAGTCTGTACATCGGTGCTGACCCGAAAGCCGATTCTATTTGAAACCTTTTGTAAACTTTTGTAAATTTGTAAATCTAAGGAGTATCTCCCTCGTGCAAAGCTCTGTCCTTGGCTGAATTTGGCTTCACATTTAGATCATATTGGTTATTTGTTCTTTATTAGTTTTTAAACATCTTTGAGTTTATGGTCTTCCAAACATTTAGATTTTATCTGCACTGAAGAGACATAAATTGTCGAAATGCGCATATGCAGAATTTAAATTCACAGTAACTTCGATATTTAGTTATATATAAATATTAAGGATTTGTATTCAATATGGTTTGCAATGGGCTAAAATGACACAGTCAATAACATGTCAAAAATCTGGAAAAATGGAATTATTGATAAACACAATGCATAGTGCACATCTACATTATGTAATTAAGCTTCTGCACAAGTGTCACGAAATTCCAGTCTAACAGTGGTTTAGGAGGAGTATTGGATACCAGGTGGTCACAAAATGGTTTAGAATGAGCTAAAATGACAAAGTCCAAATCATGTCAAAAATCTAGAAAAAAAGATTTATTCGAAAACAAAATGCATAGTGCACATCTACAATATGCTATTAAGCTCCTGCATAAGTTTCATGAAATTCCAATCAGTGGTTAAGAGGGGAGTGGATACCGGATGGTCATCATGTGGTTTGCAATGAGCTTAAATGACAAAGTCCATAACATGTCAAAAATCTGGAAAGAAGGATTTATTGGAAAACAAAATGCATAGTGCACATCTACAATATGTAATTAAGCTCCTGCATAAGTTTCTTGAAATTCCAATCAGTGGTTTAGGAGGAGGGGTGGATACCAGATGGTCATCATGTGGTTTAGTATGAGCTAAAATGACAAAGTCCAAAACATGTAAACAATCTGAAAAAAAATTATTGATAAACTAAATGCATAGTGCACATCTGCATTGTGAAATTAAGCTCATTCACAAGTTTCATGAAATTTCAATCAGTGGTTTAGGAGGAGTAGTGGATACCATGTGGTCACCATATGGTTTACATTGAGCTAAAATGACAAAGTCCAAAACATGTCAAAAATCTGGAAAAAAAGGAATTATTGATAAACGAAATGCATAATGCACATTTACAGTATGTAATTAAGCTCCTGAACAAGTTTCATCAAAATCCAACCAATGGTTTAGGTGCAGTAGTGGATACCAGCTCCTTTGTAAAGAAAGACGGACGGAAGGACGGACGGACGGATGGATGGACGTACACCATGAACACTATAATTATACCTCCCACAAAGCGGGGGTATAATAATAATAATACTGTACAAAAAAAGCAATCCATCAATACAGTGAGAGGGAATCACATAATTAGTGATCACTGTTGAGCTAAAGGGTGGTTCATATTGAATCTGTTGTAGCGCTTCTGGTTAATTCTTTTTCGCATCTTAGAATTGTCATCTAGGAACAATTTAAAACACACGCTTCAATTTCATAAATATTTTGTGTTTTATGCGGAATATATTTATTTCAATGGGTCAAGAATCCAGTCACTCGGTCTCTCTGGTATCTGAGGCGATCGTTTCCGCCTTCAATTGTCTGAGAGTTCCTATCTCGAAAGTCCCGTATTAGGGATGTATTCTCCTGAGGGGTCAAAATTTTCCTACATCAAGTTTTTACCGAAACTTATATTTTTAATAATTTCAAGGCCACGAAAAATCATTTTTGAAGAAAAACCATATGTCCGTGTGCATTTTTTTTGCGCTACAGTCATTTGAAAACCCCTATTTTTGGCAATTTTGCTCAAATTTCATCAATTTTGGCCTATTTTAGGGCCATTTTTGGTTAAAATATTGGTTTCTCTCAAAGTTTCCAGATTGAGATATCATTAGTCTTAAGAAATATCATCAATAAAAAGCATAGGTCCGTGATGATATAAGAAAGTTTTGTAAGAAAATATTACTTTTTTCGGTCAAATTCAAGACTTTGTAATAACTGTAAAAAAAATCCAGATTTTTCAAAATTCCCATCAACTACACAGTCAAATTCACCATTTCTTTATTTAAATAAATGGACAATTATATCTTTAAAGATCTAAGAAAAAAATCATATGAATAAGATGAGTACTTTTTCTTGAAAATTTATCTTTATTACACCTTTCCCAAAATCGGCTAGATTCCTACCGAAATCAATGGTCAACTTTGGTCAAAAATTAAAAGTTTCCATTTCTCGAAAACTAATTACTGGTCATAAGAACATAATTTTTTTAAACAATCTGGGAGGGTCATTATATTACATAAATCTGGGACTAATATAACAAAATGTTATATTAGTCCCAGCATAAATCAGTAAAAAAGGGTCACCCATAAGGCAAGTTTTAAGAATTATTCATAAACGAGATTTGAACGAGACTGAAACCTCAGGAGAATACATCCTTAACTCGAAGTTTACACAACATTCGCCACATGACAACTGTTGACTGCAACTTTAACTGACGATTAACCTGGATTAAAACATAATATATTGTGGGTCTCGATGGGGTATAAGCGGGAAGCGGGATTGGCCTTTTTAAGCAAGCGGAAAACGGGATCGTGGAAAAAAAGTGCACGTGAAAACGGGAAAGGATGTCCAGCGTGAAGCGGGAATTGCTGAAAATTGAGCCCGTGAAACCGGAAAAGATGACCTCTCTAAGAGTCTTTGTAAAATATCTTCCCGGTCGGAAAAACGGGAATGTGCTGAAAAATTGCCGGAATTTCGGGAATGGGACCCCCATCGAGACCCCCTATTTTAAAAATGTTGATTTCTTGTGTAATAAAAAGAAGTTTTCGGTGCCTAAAATTAATCCGAAACTCACGTCAAAAACCACCAGACATTTATGTCAACACCAACCTGCATTCTGAATGTGATGAGCTGTGAGGGAAATTTTACAACGTTCCCATGCATGTGGGCCCTCATGAAGTCGACTCATCTTACAGTAAATGCAATATTTTAGAAACCGCCATGTAAAGGTTTTGAAAAATAGTATAAATCTCAGTTACCTTTAAAATTGTGTTTTTCTGTCAGTTTCCATTATGAATTATACCTTTGACCTTGACATTTCATAATTTTGATGACCTTGACATTTATTGGATATGTTACCTCAACATGATTAACTCGTTGGATACGGCAGGAATATAAACGATAGAACTATTCGTTTAAAATGACTCTCAAATTTTCGTCACTTCTAGATAAAAATTATGCCAATAAAGCACTCACATTCGTGACTCTAAAAGATATAATTGATGCATTTACAGCAAAGTTTCCATTTTCTGTTGAATATTGATAGATTTACAAAGCATGATAGCCCCCTAATTGGCATCTTGATTTAAAGTTCTGTCTATCTGAGATTCTTAAAATAATTAAATCATCTTGATTAATAAGAGACAGAAAATATCGCTATTTTCAGCGACACTAGTTCAGTTATGTACCAAGGGAAACCCATCTTTCATGATGTATAGATGTACATATTACATATCTGCGTCATAATTGGCAATTTCAAATTTGCATGTGATAGGCATTCGTTGTGGAATTCCCCTGAAACTGATTACTAGTAATGACTGTAATTGGCATACATTTGTCATATTGTCGTTTCAATCACGTCGTGGGCTATAAAGAATCGGCAGAACTTTCTATAGATAACGACGCTAATTAGCTTTCAAGTCTGCATTTTTATGCATATACCATTGTTTCTCTTTCTTTGTCATGTTTGTACTATCTTCAACGGGAAAGATGAAAGTTTTCATTTTTATTGCAATAGGACTTGCAGTTTTGTCAGTAGCAGAGGAAACAAATAATCATAGATTTCAAGAGAGGTACGTTTTTTTTGCATATTTTTTGGTTTTTAATTCTAAACATGTTTAACTGTTCATAGATTTAGCTCTTAAATACGTTTATCATTGAGTTTTAGTACTACATCAAAATTTCAAATGCCTAACATGCTTAGCATGAAATGTTTTAGCTTTGAAAAAATGTTAAGCATGAAAGAGTATTACTCCTAGACATGTTTGATGTCAGTGCGTTGTGCCTAAACATGTTTAGATTGAACTGAGTTTAGGATTAAAAACTTATTAAACCCAGCTTCCTCCCAACAAGTAAAAAATATAGGTTCCTTTTTAAAGCAGTCTTTGAAACTGAGGTCAGGGGACTTAGGTTGATTAAGTTGTTGATATGTTTAAATGTTTGTTATAAATATTGTTTACTGTTTGTCACAAACATTACATGTTTCATGACAATAAAGAACTTGAATTTGAATTTTAATAAAGGATTGGGTATTTAAGTGTGTCCTAATGAGTACTTGGGTAGGGGATATAATTACATGTATATTTATTTTTAAGATTTCAAGATTGTTCTCTTCAATCTAGCATCGAT
>MJUU01016210.1:14357-26566 GCA_002080025.1 Modiolus philippinarum | reverse complement strand
CCCCCCCCCCCCCCCCTTAGCAGAAACTCTGGATCCGCCACTGGTAATTCTTATTAAAAATGGGTAATAAATGCACCATGGGTGGTTTTCTTGTGTAAAGAGGTCGTAAAATTATCGAGAAACCGTCCAATAAACAAATGACAGTTATCGGTGATTAATGAGCATCAGAACAATGAAAATAAAGAAAATTGGCTAACTTTAACTCGCTAGTTTACATGTCAAATTCCACCCTACAATTACGAAATTTTACCAGGATAAAGCTCTTTGTATTGGCTTTATAGCCATATATAGTTCATGCAGGGAATTTTTTTAACAGTGCTGATAAATTTTGACATATGTGACCACGCTTATGCAATTTTTAGAAATAAATTTTGGAGTTCAAACAGTAAACTTTTCCCTGTGTATTTTTAAACTAAATTTTCAACTAAATTTAAAGAAAAATATAGAGTAACTGTACATGGAGTCGTACAGAACATGGACTCGTACGGTTTTGATAGATTTCAAAATGTATTCATATCATAAGGAAAGTTTTAAATTAGATTCTGCATACTAGATACCTCCATAACAACCTGTTGTTTTACCTAGCAACGCACGTTTCCAGTTTGCCTCGTTTTAAAATTGAAAGTATAAAAATAGAATACATTTCATCTGCAAAAATCTGACCATGACTTTCTTTATATAAAAATTGGCACTTTCATTTCAGCCTTCTTTCAAAAACTTAAATTAAGCAATAGAAAAATGTTAAAAGTCCTTTATCCTTCAAACAAATTGCATAGTAGTTTTATAAAAGATTCTTTTGAAGCGTTAATTCAAAGATTTCCATCCATTGAAATAACAGTAAATTTATGAAAACATTGCATAGACGAGAACTTGAACCTTTTTATCCATTTTTATTATTGTGTACTTTTTCTCTCCAGTAAAATAAAGTTTGATATAAAGGAGAATTAATCTTTTATTTTGAAAATGTGCTTGATTCATTATTCCACAAAAATGACAAAATGCAACATACATGCATTTCAATAAATACTAAACAGACTCTCATCTTTAAGCATTTCAAAACTAAAAACTGTGCAAATAAAGGCGAAAATATTGTCTTTCATATCATATAAGCTAATGCGTATTTTGTAATGAAGTTACCAAAATTTAGGGGTGTACGACTCCACGTACTATTTTTAGCGATTTCATCAGCACCTAGGAACTAAAAAAAGTCGTTCATAACAGTAAAACGAAAATTTATTCTTTTCAAATTGATGGTGTATAGAAAGATCGTTTCTACCTCAATGTTCACGAAAATGGTTAAAGTTGATCTACGGTTGTGTATGACGTGAAGAAACTAAAAACATCTAAAAACTTACGACTCCACGTACGGTCACTCTACCATGATTCGCATCGAAGTTTCATCTTTTCAATCATGTAAAATTTGTAGCATTAAATATATTGGGGAAAATAAAAAGTGTACTGAAAAAAACGTTATGAAGTGTAAAATATCGCGGTATGTTTCTAAAAATCTGTAATTATCCAACTTTTAGCATGTTTAGAGCAAAGTTTGTGTACTTTTGTATAAATTTATTTTACAAAAAATATACTATGATTTTCAGCAATCTTTTTTCTATAAAATGGTGTACTTTGTATTAAAATCGTTGGAAAAATGTAGCTGTAAAGTGTACTAAAACTTTCCTATGTTTCAACAGAGAAATGCTAAAAAATACAATGATTTACAGGTAAATCTGCTGAGACACCGAAATTATAAGAAATGTGAATGTTTCAAATCCCTGTTATATTAGTCCCAGATGTAGTAGACTAAATGGGGCAACAGCAAAAAATAAAAAATAAGAAGAAAACGTTAATAGCATCTAGGAAATATTTGCACCATAGAGGCAGAAGAATTCGGTCTATCAATGTAGAGAATTTAATTGTGTCCTTCATGAAAAACTGTCCGGTCTTACAGTTGCTTTCTATGAGGGTAGGAATGGGGATATCCTGATGACGGTTAACGGTAAAAAATTAGGCAAAATGACGTTAACGGTAAAATTTATGCCTTCACGATAAATTTGATAGACATTTCTACAAAAATTTGTTTTGACGATTGATGATATTTTTTTTTCTCCAAATAACGATAACGGTACAAAATTCAAGTAATTTCACGAATCACGCTAATATATTTTTCATGATTAACGGTAAAATTTTGACCCATTTGACGTTAACGATAGCTGAAAAGAGGCATTTGACGGATAACGATAAAGGGCATTCATACCCTCTTCTTTAAGGTATCAAACCACCAATTCAACCAATCAGAGTTGGAACGAATGAGAAAATAGACCTTTTGAATCTAAAGATAGACTTTGTATTCTTGCACGTTTAAAACTATTCAAGGGAATTTGATGAATGGTGCACCCATTTAAACATTGATATATTAGGTTTAATTCAAGACCAAGGTCAATTGACCAGGTGTAATTTTAGATCACTTAAAAGAGGGGAATTCCCNGTTGCACATCGTTTCCAGTCCTGATTTGACTCATCATTTAGACGAGGTCATCTGGGGTCAACCGGAGGAAAAATGACATCATCCAACGTTAGAGCAAGGGACAGATATTTTCTACCAACGAATCTTACGCTGTTATTCAACATACGGGTAAAAAGTCGTTTTCAACTAAAAAAGAAATCCATGACATGAGGAACATTTCCAACCTACAAAAAACAAAACTTGAATGGAAATGAAGAAATTACTATCTTCGTCTATCAGCATCTTGGAACCAGTTTTGTACCAGATTACTCCTTGTTTGGCTAAAATAATGAGTGATCCCGCAAATGCGCAATGGGTGTATTTAACAAACCAGTTTAATCGAATAAAAAGCGGTGTCCCGGCTAGGATTTTCGGTTGTAACTTTTGATTTACTCAACATAAAATCATTCTGAACCGCAAATGCGCAATGGGTGTATTTAACAAACCAGTTTAATCCAATAAAAAGCGGTGTCCCGGCTAGGATTTTCGGTTGTAACTTTTGATTTACTCAACATAAAATCATTCTGAAAATTTGCCAAAAAGCTGATTTATCGCATATTTACATCATTAAATTTTCATTCAAACAACAATGTAATTCTTATTAAAAATGGGTAATAAATGCACCATGGGTTGTTTTCTTGTGTAAAGAGGTCGAAAAATTATCTAGAAACCGTCCAATAAACAATTGACAGTTATCAATGATTAATGAGCGTCAGAACAATGAAAATAAAGAAAATTGGCTAACTTTAACTGGCTAGTTTACATGTCAGATTCCACCCTACAATTACGAAATTTTACCAGGATAAAGCTCTTTGTATTGGCTTTATAGCCATATATAGTTCATGCAGGGAATTTTTTTAACAGTGCTGATATTTTGACATATGTGACCACGCTTATAAATTTTGGAGTTCAAACGGTAAACTTTTCCTTGTGTATTTTTAAACTAAATTTTCAACTAAATTTAAAGAAAAATATAGAGTACAGTACAGCCAGAGACTTACCGTGATAAATCACTGTGATAGACGTATCACTCTGCTTAGTGAAATGTGTATATCTTATTTCCAGTTTGATCTATATACATGATTTCTTTTGCATTTGTAGTGATGCAGTCTACAACTTCACATGCAAAAGAAATTATATGGATAGCTCAATTAGAAAAAAAGATACAGTTATTTGAAAATTTAGAGTGGTATGTCTATCACAGTGATTCATCATGGTAAGTCTCTGGCTGCACTGTAACTGTACGTGGAGTCGTACAGAACGTGGACTCGGAAAGTTTTAAATTAGGCCAAAAAGAAAAATATGTGTGTTTACTGTAGTCTGCTGAAAAAATAGGGTCGGTAGGTCGGCAATCTTTTTTTTTTTTTTCTTTTCTTTTTCAGGCATCGTCAACGAAAACTGGAAAAATTTTGGGTCATTCCCAAGTCCGTTCCGAAATTAATCCTACAAACCGGAAGTCCTGACATTTGCATTGTGTTTTGGAAGAAACTTCATTTAACTTGGCATATTTCTTGATT
The DNA here is from genome assembly GCA_002080025.1 of Modiolus philippinarum. NCBI lineage: Eukaryota > Metazoa > Mollusca > Bivalvia > Mytilida > Modiolidae > Modiolus > Modiolus philippinarum. The sequence goes on along the minus strand of MJUU01016210.1, from coordinate 22,546 downwards.
TTTATCTATTTGAATGTCTTTTGAACCAAATAAAAAGTTTAGATGTCTATTTTATTAACTTTCCGTACCAGCGGTAGCATGTTACCAGATAAACTTATCAATTTACAGAGGCCTGTATAAAAATAGGGTCGGTTAAGTTGATAACAATGTTGAACTTTTTTTTTATGAGAATCAATAAAAAGTTCTAGGGTCGGCATCTAAAAAATAGGGTCGGTCGGACTACCGTAAACACACATATTTTTTTTTGGCCTTAGACTCGGCATACTAGATACCTCCATAACAACCTGTTGTTTTACCTAGCAACGCCCATTTCCAGTTTGCCTCATTTTAAAATTGAAAGTATAAAAATAGAAAACATTTCGTCTGCAAAAATCTGACCATGACTTTCTTTATATAAAAATCGGCACTTTCATTTCAGCCTTCTTTCAAAAACTTAAATTAAGCAATAGAAAAATGTTAAAAGTCCTTTATCCTTCGGGCAAATTGCATAGTAGTTTTATAAAAAATTCTTTTGAAGCGTTAATTCAAAGGTTTCCATCCATTGAAATAACAGTAAATTTATGAAAACTTTGCATAGATGAGAACTTGAAACTTTTTATCCATTTTCATTATTGTGTACTTTTTCTCTCCAGTAAAATAAAGTTTGATATAAAGTAGAATTAATCTTTTATTTTGAAAATGTGCTTGATTCATTATTCCGCAAAAATGACAAAATGCAACATACATGCATTTCAATAAATACTGAACAGACTCTCATCTTTAAGCATTTCAAAACTAAAAACTGTGTAAATAAAGGCGAAAATATTGTCTTTCATATCATATAAGCTAATGCGTATTTTGTAATGAAGTTACCAAAATTAAAGGTGTATGACTGCACATACTATTTTTAGCGATTTCATCAGCACCTAGGAACTAAAAAGAGTCATTCATAACAGTAAAACAAAAATTTATTCTTTTCTATTGATGGTGTATAGAAAGATCGTTTCTACCTCAATGTTCACGAAAATGATTAAAGTTGATTTACGGTTGTGTATGACGTGAAGAAACTAAAAACATCTAAAAACATACGACTCCACGTACGGTCACTCTACCATGATTTGCATCGAAGTTTCATCTTTTCAATCATGTAAAATTTGTAGCATTAAATATTTTGGGGAAAATAAAAAGTGTACTGAAAAAAACATTATGAAGTGTAAAATATCGCGGTATGTTTCTAAAAAATCTGAAATTATCCAACTTTTAGCATGTTTAGAGCAAAGTTTGTGTACTTTGGAATAAATATATTTTACAAAATATATACTATGATTTTCAGCAATCTTTTTTCTATATACTTTGTATTAAAATCGTTGGAAAAATGTAGCTGTAAAGTGTATGTTTCAACAGAGAAATGCTAAAAAATACGACGATTTATAGGTACATCTGCTGAGACACCGAAATTATAAGAAATGTGAATGTTTCAAATCCCCATTATATTAGTCCCAGATGTAGTAGACTAAATGGGGCAACAGCAAAACATATAAAAAAATAAAAGTCCAAATATAAGAAGAAAACGTTCCTACATGTAAATTTAATTTACATGTAGGAAATATTTGGACCATAGAGGCAGAAGAATTTGGTCTATCAATGTTAGGCAAATGACATAGAGAATTTAATTGTGTCCTCCATGAAAAACTGTCCGGTCTTACAGTTGCTTTCTATGAGGGTAGGAATTGGGGTATCCTGACGACAGTTAACGGTAAAAATTAGGCAAAATGACGTTAACGGTAAAATTTATGCCTTCACCATGTTCACGATAAATTTGATAGACATTTCTACAAAAATTTGTTTTGACGATTGACGATATTTTTTTTAAGCTCGCCGGGACGAATGTCCAGAGAGCTTTTGTCATCACCCCGGCGTCGTCGCTGTCATCGGCGTTGGCGTCAGCAAAACTTTAACCTGGCTTGTGGAATGGAGACCTGAAGAACTAGGATGTTGATATTTGGTATGTGGCATCCTTGTGATGAGAGCTTTCTTTTGGTACCATACTTGTAGACATTTTGACCTTGACCTTGCCCTTAGGGCAATTTTTAAAAAACTTTAACCTTGCCTCTAGAAGGTAGGCTTTTAGTGGTAGGGAGTTCATATTTGGTAAAAAAATGTATGTAACTTCCTTATGAGGAGAGCTTTCTAAAGGTACCATATTTGTAGACATTTTGGCCTCGAACATGCCCTGAGGGCAATTTTTTAAAAACTTCAACTTCACTTCTAGAATTAAGTTGCTTAGTGGTAGGGTGTTCATATTTGGTATGTGACGTTCTTTTGATGAGAGCTTTCTAATGGTACCATATTTGTAGACATTTTGACCTTGACCTTGCCCTGAGGGCAATTTTTTAAAAACTTTTAACTTTGCTTCTAGAATTAAGTTGTTTAGTGATAGGGTGTTTAAATTTGATATGTAACTTTCTTGTGAAGAAAGCTTTTTATTACTTTCGAATTATTGTGCATTGAAGTTACTGGAATCCCCGGCGAGCTATGTTTCTTCTGACAACTCTTGTTCTCCAAATAACGATAACAGTACAAAATTAAAGTAATTTCACGAATCATGCTAATATATTTTTCATGATTAACGGTAAAATTTTGACCCATTTGACGTTAATGATAGCTGAAAAGAGGCATTTGACGGATAACGATAAAGGGCATTCATACCCTCTTCTATATGATAATGTCAAAGGACAGAATAAAATGCTAGAGTGATGCCTTTCTGTCTCTGTTGGAGCTTTCAATGGAAAAATAACACAATTGGACATAATTTCAAAGGACACTATATTGGATAACGCCATACCTGCCAACTTTTGAAAATGTTCATGGGGTTTTTGATGCCCAGACAAGACCATTCAGAAGATAGACCCTATAAATGAGCTTCAAATTCACTTTTCTGTTGTTTTCAGCATCTGTATGACAAAACAGTTATTCTTCTGCAATAACCAATTGCAAATTTACATTTAGCATGGTTTAGTTTAACATGGAAGAAATAATTTCTGTCTGAAAACTTCAGTTTCAGTGATATCATTGGAGAATCCCATATAATTGGGATAGTTGGCAAATATATAGCATACATACTTGTGGCATTTCAATTAGTTTACTTTAGGAGTCCCACAACTTTAGGGTGGTGATTTTTTATGGTATTTCCTAGATTATTTTAGGTAAGTTTTAAGGCTATGACTCAAGATTTGGGTGAGATTTTAAAAGTTCAAAGATAGGAAAGGGATCCCTGAAGTTTACAAACTAAGGCCATGCATGTGAAAAAAGAATGAGGATTTCAAGCCAATAGCTGAATCAGCTTACTGATCTGTATATTGCCTTCCAGGCAAGGCTTTCATGTATTTAATACAATATTGGTGCTGTGACCACTTTTTGTACCCCCGCTTTAGGGGGGTATGTATTTTAGTGAGTTTTGCTCACATTTTTCTAGTTACAAGTTATTTTGAGGTTGAAATCTGCTAGTGCCATCATCAGCAGTGACAGGAGCAATGTTATTATTTTCATTTGTAAATAGATATGAAGGCAGAGAGGTTCTGAATGAGGTCAGTCATATGCCACTTGGAGAGTTACATGTAGGTGATTGTGTATATATATAATTGCCACCCACATTCTAGGAAAGTAATTTATAGTAGAATCTGTGATGCTTAGAAGGATGGTCAGCATCCCCAAAAAGCAAAAAAAGAATTGAAAATATCTCATGATTGGATCGATTTATTTTGGACTGCTCAAATCACCGCAGGACTAATGATTTTAAGAACGGGTATCTTGTAATTCTTTTGTATACTTAGACAAATGATAGATGATAAAGCTATGGCAATAGAATACTGTGGGAACAAAGCACAGGATTACATAAATCAAAGTCCAGAGAACACCAGAAGACGAAGAATTAAGACACTTAAGCTTCACACCCACAAAATACACAAATACTACAGATACAACACTAAAAAATTAAAGCACTTACAGTGTGAACTCGCAAAAACAGTGACTTGAGGTACTCTAGGGTAAGCTTGTCCTGCTATGTATACAGCACCCATCACACTGGCAGTGGGTCAAATCCTGGAAGATGTGAATCTAGCTGAAAATGTCTGTTTATATTTGTGATGCCGACATTTCACATCTATCTTTATGGTGGTGACCGCCACAGAATTTCTAAAGGGATGAAATCACAGATGGCTTAATATATCTGCCTCAGCAGTTAGTGTCAAACTCGACTGTAGGCAGAGACCTACATGTATTCTTTAAAACGATGATTTTCCGTGAACTTTCTTCTTACACACCAAATGGACGTATAGCTAGTAAGATGAAATACATGTACCAGAGAGACTTTAGTCATGTGTGTATTTAGTTTGTGTTTTCTCCGTCTTGTTTTATTTTTAAGACCATTTTAAATTGCTGTGTATATCAGTCAGGGGAATTACTTAAATAAGTTATTTTCAAAATCACTTGTTTTTAAATCATTTTAGTATAATAAGAGTTGTCTTCCTTCATTTTCAGTTTAAATCACTTATATGAGTAACTGAAAGTTACTTCTTAGAAAAGTGATTGAGATTACCAGTCTGTGCCAAAAACTTTTTCATTCACTAGCCCTTAGGGGCTAGTAAGTTTCCATTATGTGCTAGCCCGGGCTCAATTTCACTAGCCCTTATAGAAGATTCTTTGTTAAAAAGGTACAATTTTAACTAGCCCATCGGGCTAGTGACTTCAAATTTTTACTAGCCCGAGACTGATTTTACTAGTCTCGGGCGTAGGGCTAGTGGCTAAAGGCACAGACTGGATTACGACTTGAAATTTCTTAAAAGTATCCATGCTAAATTGAAGAATATTCCTAGATAAACCATAAAACCAAAAATTGTCTTTATTAAATATGATTTATTGGTTTTACTGGTGTTTGTAAGATTTTGCATGAAAATCACTTGTTTAAGTAACCATCAACCAAAAAATCACCTGATTAAGTGCTAATTACCCATCTTACCCCTGGGATTTCAGCAATCGCGAACACCTTAATTTTCACCGCGAACACCTAAATTTTATTACATAATCAGAAAGTTTATACATGTACATTGAAGTTATCAGGAAAATTAGCCATGGTGTCTGGAAAATTCTATTTCATGGGTTATTAACACTGGAACTTGACCATTAATTAGGTGATTTTTGATATAAAATTAAGAAAATTTTAAAGAAGATGCAGTATCTGTTCAGATATTTTGTGTTTTTCCAATGGTCTTGGTTGTTTCTTTTAAAATATGTCATTATGATTTTTTAAATTTGTTAAATTAAGAAAATATTTTATGAAAACCTAACTTTGTCAACAAAACTCAGATATGACAAAAAGCTACTTAAATAAGTGATTAAAAATCACTTATTTAAGTAATTCCCCTGACTGGTATATTTTCAGATGGGAAGCCTATGTTACGTCAGGGTGATACAGGAGACTGGATTGGTACTTTCGAGGGACATAAAGGAGCAGTATGGGGTGCCTGTCTAAACAGAGAGGCCACAAAAGCAGCAACTGGTGCTGCTGACTTTTCAGCGTAAGTTTTGTATTAACAAATATTTTATTTGATCCCTGGCAGTGGGTCAGATAGGAATAATATTGATTCACATTGAATATTTATGGATTCACTTTGAATAGTAATGGATACACTTTGAATTTTAGTGGATTTATATTGAATAGTAATGGATTCACATTGAATATTAATGGATTCAACATCGAATTTTAATGGATTTACTTTGAATTTTAACTGATTCACAATGAATATTAATTGATTATCAACAACCTGAAAAAAGTTGCAGTTGGTTTCTGAAATCAAGTATTCTGTTAAAAATGCTTTTGCATTGGAAACATGTTAAACAAATGACCAAATTAAGCACACATTTGATGTCAGTCTGTGTTTAAACTTGTATAGTAACATGGCTGTAAAAATGTAAAATATGGCTGCTTACCATATTCATTGCTTGTCCATAAACACTTTATAATTACATTTCATGAATATTCGTTTAAATTCCATAAATTTGATAGGTGAACATTGCTCACGTGGCATATCAAAGTGAAGTTGCAATTCCCATGAAACACATTTGATCATATGACCACGTTGGGGACCAATTAGTGAAAAAAGAATCCCACTGTACATGACGTACTAACTTTTTAATAAATTTGTTTTTTATGATTTGGTTTTAAGATGTTATTATAAGTATTGAATACATTATTTTGAAGTTTCATAGGGATTATGAAAGTGTTGACCGGACGCACATTTTGAACATGAAGCGTTACCTCGCTTCATTAAAAATGTGCTTCGGTCAACACTTTCATACCCCAATGAAACTTCAAAATAATGCATTCAATTCATAAGAAAAAGGAATCAGAAATAATCGGAAGAGCTTAATCAATTAATAATCGATTATAATGTACTTTCTATTGCCAGCAAGTGCTTTTGTGGCCCAATTCATAAAAAAATGATAAATTAACTTAATCATGTTATTCTGAAATAGCATTTTACAAACAGATTTCTAGACAAGTTGCAACAAAGTTTAACTCGGCTATTGGTTTGGTGTTGCGGGTGGGCGACAAACATTGGTTTGCGGATGATAATTTAAAAAGTTTACATCCAATTGAAATGAAACTTGAAATATATTGTTGGGTAGCAGGAGGGAAGGAACCCTATTGCTTTTGGAGAGAGTACGTCAAAGGTCAAGGTCACAGTGACCCAAAATAGACGGAAAATTTCAGAAAAATTTTGTTTGTTGTTGATAACTCAAAGAGTTTACTTCCAATTGAAATGAACATGTTGTTAGATACGAAAAGGGGAGGAACCCTATATATTTTGGAGAATGTAGGTCAAAGGTCAAGGTCACAGTGATCAAAATGACTGAAAATTTAAAAACAAAATTGGTTTCCGGATGATTACTGGAAAAGTTTACATTAAATGAAACTTGGATATGTTCATAGATACAAAAAGGTGAAGAACCCTATTGATTTTGGAGAAAGTACGTCAAAGGTCAAGGTCACACTGAGTGACCAAAAATAGATTGAAAATTTCAGAACAATTTGGTTTCCGGATAGTAACTCAAAAAGTTTACATCAAATTGAAATGAAACTTTGATACATTGTTGGATACCAAAAGGGGAGGAACTATATTGATTTTGGAGTAAGTAATTCAAATAGTCAAGGTCACTGACTGAAAATAGATTGAAAATTTCAACCCTTTTGATTTTGGAGAAAGTAGGTCAAAGGTCAAGGTCACAGTAACCAAAAATAGAATGCAAATATCATAAAAATTTGGTTTCCTAATGATATTTGATCTTTTGATGGTGAATAAAAGGATATGGAGTAAATGCACATGAGACAAAGTCTCTACAAATACATGGTAAAAAACAAGCAAAGGAACAATGCTTTTATTGTTGTTCTTCATCTTGAAGTCACCATGAAGCCTTCAACAATGAGCTTTGCTCATAGCTCATAGTAAGTTCAAGACGGCCCCTAGCACCGGTTTAAGCGGAATTCTTTGCCAATTGTCGAACAATGCTACATCCATGTCTTCAATGGTCATGGGTGTGGGATTGTCGACAAACATTTGAGTTCTAAAAATTTGTGCTATTTTAGGTTGGTAAGATCATAAATAGAAGATAAAGAAATATTTGGGCTGTGAACAATTACTTTAAAAAGTCCAATTTAATTTGGTTACATAATATAAGAAGTTGCAACTCGACTTGTGCACCCTGGTGCCATTTAGATTTTTCAACATCATCAGAGGTGTTTACCACTACGTATTTTCCGTATTTTCTACGGATTTTCAAGCAAAAATACGCACTACGGATTCACACTGCAAATATACGGTTTATTCACAAGCTGTGAAATAAATCAGACCTATTTCCAAAATTGGGCAATCGGTGAAAGAATAGCTTCCTATAGATAAACAATGGTCTTTGAAGTTCAAAATTGAATGATGTAGGTCTCTGTTAGAACCATCCTGCCGGGGCACGTCTCCAAGTGAAACCTCGTAGCCAGGTCATATTTCCGAAAAGTTAAATTTCCTGCCCCTACCCATTTTACTAATTTTCCAGAGGCAGTTAAAACTTGTTGCCCCAGTGGTCAATTTCTTATGCTTTACTAATGACTTTTTTAATTCATAAACTCAGTGTCGTCCTGTTATAGCTAAAATATTGCT
>MJUU01016209.1:80956-92055 GCA_002080025.1 Modiolus philippinarum | reverse complement strand
ATTCAGATTTCTTTATTCACTTATAATTGAGTTAGACAAAGACAAGTTATTTCTATGTTTTGCGACAGCGCGAACATTGAAATTGAGTGATTTTTTTTTTTATAAAATTTGTCAGTATTTGTATTTGTAGTTCAATTCTCAGATCCGGCGTGACTTATAAGCTCGTTAGATACAACATCCGGGCACTCGTGTCGGTGAAGCTTTATCTTAGATACCATACTAATGAGGTGTTTTATAACCCTCGATGCATTTTTGACTATCAGATAGAGTTGGTTTTAAAACAATGTTTTATAAATTAATCAATGACAATGGTATATTTCTCATATATCTGTACCATACAGCGATTGTTGCAGCATAAGATACATAGAATGTGAAATTAAAAAAAAAAAAGCAACTGTTAGAAATTTGATTTTTTTTACCGTGACTGTGTCATCACACATCTTGTTTATTTGAAGAGATGACATGTAAACAGATTTACAGGGGAGAGAATTTTGTGAACTACTTACCGGCCTGTATATAGTTGTCACAAGCCTGAAACTGGAAAGCTAAAAGAGACTATAAAGATATGCCAGTTACAAATAGCGAAATCCAAAGTAGATAAGTATATTATATAATAATGTTAATATGTTTTTTTTTAATTTCAAACTAAATTGTAATAAGTGTAACAGGAGGGTCCGGTGTCCGTTGTGTCACCGTCCCCTCGTGTGTACTGACATGTCTTGATACCGGACGACGACAGATGGACAGACGCCAAATATCAAGACGGTTCGTCCCTCAGGGATCTGAGTTATGGTAGAAAACAATACAGAATAAATTACAAATTTTAATATTGAAAAATGTACTAGTACAACAATAATATATTAATAAGAAATGGATGCACAGAAAGTTTCCAAAATGTAATTTTGTGTCACAAGTAAGCAGACTGCTCTTACTTTGCCAAAAAGTTTGGATCTATATTTGATCAATTTGGTCAATTCCGACTCAGAACATTTGTTACAAATTGAATATATGTGTAAAGTCCCTTTTCCTGAAATAAATATAATTCTTTTTGAAAATTTGCAATAAAAAAACACAAACTTTAATGTTCTGCATTTAAACACGGACTGTGCAATTCCAACATTAAATTCACTGTGTTCCACATTACAAATTATAGCTGTGTCCTCATCCACGTTACACATTTTGGAATTCTTCGAGTCCTTCAATTCAGTGTAGATAATATGACTGCTTTTTCAGCACAACCGTTACACTCCTCCCCCCTTAAAGACAAATTTTATTTGAATGTCGATGAAAATACAAATTTGTCCAAATAAAACAAGAACGGTTGTGTGTCCACCAAATCCAGATTTGTGTATGAGATGCGTTGTAATCGCTGGTTATTGTTCACCAACTGTTTCTCTGGTATGATTCCATCACATCTATGTTAAACAACCATTTCTACTGACATGTTATTCAAAGTACACTTAGTGGACATTGGTAGGCTAGAGATTGCTCACCCCACTTGCCTATCTAATTTGACAATACACTTCTTGAATTATACAGCAATATTTAGTTGTCTTTTCAAAATAACATACACAAACAAATGTACAGATATTGCAATGATAAAACCTACTATATAAAATAGTATATGAATATTGCACCACATTAAAATAGTTTATAATATAAAAATATAAATACACTTTAGTATGTAATCACCAGATAAATACAATAAGCTGAGTACCCCTACTCTCATCTTCGGAAGTCTCATTACAGTATGCATCATCAAAACAAATGTAAGTGCACATACAAAACTAGACTGAGTACCCCTACTCATATTCGGCAGTCTCATTACAGTCATCTTATTGACATCTAGCATGCATTTTCATACACTCCATTAACACCACAATTATAAACCATTATATGTTCATTGTGTAAATAACTGTATATTTAAATGTGCTAACCCCTACTAATATTTTCTTCGGAAGATAGCATCTCCGGTTTGTGACACTGTTATCACAATTTATGCAGATCATCATGGTTTGTCGGTATACAATAAAATATAACAAAATTAAGCCCCATGAGATACATGAAAAGCATAAACAGTAGAGTATTTTTATATGTTCATAGTACATATTGTTTAACATTGTAAGTGTAATTTCAAATAACAACAAAAAATTACGTTACAACCTGATGGCTTCACCCACATACTCATGTTTGTTTCGTAACACCTGCAAAACCAACAGTTCTAAAAGCTTACTCTGAAAAATACAATCTCTCAAATTATATGTGAGTAGAGTATAGCCTTCTACCAATGTTTCGCCTCAGATCCCCACACTGGCCACCAAAAATGTAACAGTAAGTAAGTAAAGTAAATATTTTATTACCAATTTTGGGCCCAAAACTGGGCATGAAAGTGTTTGAACAATACAATACACCTATAATCACACAAAAGTATAAAAAAAAATGACAAAAACAAAGAAAGAGTACAAACATGCAATAATTATAACAAAATAGTAAACTTAAAAGAAAAAATGACTAGACGTTTAGATTCAAGAAAAAAAAACAACCTTTACTTTGAAACTGGGACTAATAAGGGAGAGAGATCCGAAAGATAGTCGTTACACAGTTTTACAAACATAAAAAAAGAAGACATAAAAAAAATCTAAATATATAATACTGATCTTATAAAGAAAACAAACAATTAGATATGTACATTTTGTATAAAGCAAACAAATACGAAAAACAAATGTCATGTTGTGCACATATCTATAACGTATATCAGTTTTAATAATTTAAACAACAAAACTATCACTTCAGCAACATGCTGTACTTAAATTTTCACACTTTAATTCAACGTTTGGTAGAAATTCTTTCCTGTGTTCTTCGTAAGCTTGGCATTCAAGTGTAAAGTGGATTTCGTCCTCAATCTTACCCGATTTACAAATTTCACATATTCTATTTCGTAAAGGAATCTTTTTATACCGACCAACCTCAATAGCAAGCTGATGTGAGCTTATCCTAAAATTTGTAAAACATTTCAGGACATCTGGGTTTCTAATAATTGAAAAGTATTTTTCTCTACATAGTCTAGTTTTAAAGAGACCATATAGTTTGGTTATTTGCACAATCTACAACTGGTTTTGACCAAGAGTTTTTGAATCTAAGAGTTAGTCTTTCACGTACTTTTGAAACAAGACTTTTTTGTTTTATACATTTCAATGGTAAATTTAGATGTTTCAGTACAAAGTAAATACTTGATAACCAACTCGGTTTATTGATCGTATAAAGTTTATGATTTTCTTGAAAGGCATTTCCCAAAAGCGAGCATCAGGTGCCTCTGCAAGTCGCTGAAGGTATTTACAACTGTTACTTATAATGTCAATGTACAATGGATATCGACCAACTTCTCCCAATATTGCATTATTTGAAGCTCTTTTATGTACGCCACACATATATTTAAGTGATTTAATATGTAACTTATCGCAGTATAAATTATTAAAAGAATTCTCTAGCATGTAATCAACTTTATTTGTAATTGTTTGACTCAGTAATCGCTGTACCCCATATTTCACATCCATATAGAGCCACTGGCTTAACCACATGACCAAAAAGGTGTAGCAAAGTATTCATATTTGGTTTTGTAGTGCCAAAGCATTTAGTGAGCTTAAAAAATGCCTTTAAACCACGCTTATATAAATCATGTTGACAGGTTCCAAATGATCCGGAAGCATTAAACATTATTCCAAGATATTTATATGATAATGTGTGTTCAACTTCTGCTCCTTTATACAAAGACATGGTATCTGTCAATCTACCATTTTTATGTAAAATCATTATTTTACTTTTCTTGAGGTTAACAGTAAGACAATATTTGTCGCAAAAAGTTGATAGTTTGTTCAAACAATTCTGAAGACCATTTGCACTGGAGGACAATAATACTGGGTCGTCCGCGAAAAGCAAACAATTGAGTTGGGTTTTCCCAAGTATAACTGGGTCGTCACCTTGATCAAACATATAGGGCAATTCATCTATTAATATTTTGAATAAATTAGGGCTCAGATTATCACCTTGTCTAACACCAAGTTCAGGTTCAAATGCATTAGTAAGTTTATTCCCTAATCTGACAGACAATTTATTTGACATATACATATCTTTAATTACACCATAGAGAGGACCTCGAATACCAATCTGACATAATCTATACAATAAGGCAGAATGAAGTACGGTATCAAAGGCCTTTGATAGGTCAATAAAACAGGTATAAAGCTTAGCTTTTGCTGAGATAAATTTTTGTATCAATGTCCTAAGAACAAACATATGATCTGCTGTTCTGGCCTTAGGTTGAAACCCGATTTGAGCTTCATTTATTACTTTATTTTCATCTAAGTAAGCCTGTAATCGATTATTTAGTATACCATTGAAGACCTTCGACAAACATGGCATTATAGCGATTCCTCTGTAATTTGATGGGTCATTATAGTCATCACACTTATACACTGGTTTTATATATCCCACTTTCCACTGTTCGGGATACTGTTCAGTAGACAATATCAGATTGAAAAGTTTTAGCATGCATGGCATTAGTTGTTCCAATCCAATTTTTATCATTTCATTCTTTATACCATCAAGACCAGTTGATTTATTATTCTTTAGTTTTCTAACAGCAGAAGTGATTTCTTTTTGATTAATTTTAAAATCAAGTTTACAAAAAGTTTTATCTTTCTCGGCCTCTTTAAACAAAATATTAAAGTTATTGTTTTTTCCTCTGAAAGTATTATTAATGCTAAAAAGTTTCGAAAAATTTTGAACCCATTTGTCACTAGATATTTTGCTAGATGGGTCACATTCTTTATTTTCTTCCTTCAGTTCTTTTACAAGATTCCAACAAGTATTTGGATCGGTATCAACTAATTTATCTAATTTATTTATAATATCTGATCTTAACTCTCTATATTTTTGCTTACAGCATCTACTATAAAATTTACGGAATTTATAGAAAGACCCTCGAATTTTTGGGTCACATGGGTATTTTGAGTAAAGATTTCCTTTATGGACTAATTCTATTCTCATTTTTTTTAAATCTTAGTCAAACCATTTCTTTACTTTATTATTTTTCTTCATTTTAGATTTAGTTGAAATCTTTTTCTTTAATGATCTACTACACACTTTGTGTATTATATCATTGAAATTTGACAATGCCCTTTTTGTTACGGTAGGGTCTGAAGCATTGAAAGGTTCTGATAAGAAATTTTCAATCGACATTTTTACATCATTATCATTAAGAGCAAGCTTAAAAAGAGTTGGTGATTCCTTATTCCATATATATGAAGGTGGCATTTCAGAGCACTTTTCTGTAACATATTCTTCATTAAAATTTGCGATAATTTGACATGATATTTTTGCATGATCAGAGAGTAGCGGTATGTGGTCATGGACCTTGAAGTATAAGGTATTTTTATACAAGCTATTAGATAATAAACAATAATCAACTACACTATTCCCATTATAGTGAAAACAAGTATATTTTCCTGACAGATCTCCCAAGGTTCTGCCATTAAGCAAGTGCAAATTAAAAGATGTACATATATCAATTAGATCCCTCCCCCTTTCATTGCAAATAGTATCACAACTTTGTCGAAAGGGTAAGTTATAATCAATATTATCATTGGGTGTTGGTATATAATTATCTGGTTCTGTGTTTTCTGTTCCCTTCCCAGTTCTTGCATTCATGTCTCCACAAACTAAAACATTTCCCAAGTTAGTTAGGTCATTTATATCTTTTTCTAATAAATCAAAGACATTAAGATTTTTCCTAGTAACGTAGGACGAATTATCAGGTGCAATGTATGAATAACAAATAAAGAGATCTTTTTCAAAACCAAAAATTCTTTGGACAGTTTAAGCCATTGTAATTCACAGCACTTGTTTTTTAATACAGTGACACCCTTTTCAATTCGTTTTTTAATTAATATAATCGTACCCCCTGAAGTTGGGTAATTGAACTCTTCTGGACGGAAAATTGAGACAGATTTATATTTATCCCCAAAATCAAAACAGTTTGTAGCATTGTGTTTTGTTTCTTGTAAGCAAAATATATCATAATTATCAATTTCTGATATAAATATACCATCTGTTGACTTGTCAAAGATTGCTGTCTTTAGACAATGAATGTTCCAACATCCTACTTTAATATAGCAACGCATTTCAATTTATATTTATGTCACTGTCTAAAAAATGCGATATAGTTCTTCCAAATACGAAAGTTCCGCGCTTATTTAAATGTATGTTGTCTTGTAAAATGCCTCAGAGAGGGACACCGCGATAAAATAGGTTACTGTTGTCACAAAATAATACTTTTTTGTCATCCTTATAAACATTTTGTAATGCCATGTTTAGCGTGTTCACTTTCAAATTTGAGTTGCGATCCATCCTGGGTAATCCAAGTGAAATGATGACTTTAGGATTTGGAAATTTCTCCTTGGTTATATTTAGCAGTTGATGTGTTTTTTCGATTATGTCATCGTTCGAGAGTTTTTATTGTCGTTGCATAGCAGATGATAAATAACGACGTCTGGAATCATGCTCTCATTGTAGGATCGAATAAATGAGATTGCTTCATCATGTGTATAATTGATTTCTTTTCGAACGTAGAATTTTCCCCCAGCAACGTACCTTGATCTGACAAATCGTGTGTTTGAAGTTCCGATAAGAAGAACTTGTTTGCGTTGTTTCCTGTTTCCTTTATCGACACTTTGCCCGTTTGAACGCTGTCTTTGATTGTTTTGTCGTATTTGAGCATCTTTCATTTCACTGTCGAATTGTTTCTTTGCTGGTGACATTCGTTAGCTTTGATGTGTTGTTGACGGACTAAGTTTGTCTAAGTTTTGACCTTTTGGTGTTCAGTTCTTATAATAGTGTTTGATAGGCTATTGTCGAAACTTAAAAGTGTATCATCCATTCTACTTGCATGTAGATTTTCAGCCAGTAATTTGTCTTGAACGCTAGCAATTTCTATGTTCAGATTCTTCATGCGCACCTCTTGACTAGAAATCATTTGATTTTTTTGTTTGAATTACTTCATTTAGTGTATCTATTTCACTATTCATGCTTTTCATTCGTTTGTTCGAGTTATCCATTTGACTTTCCAGAAGTATTATTCTGTTTTCAAATTTCGATTTATCAACTTCATGCTCTAAGCTTTTGTCACTTAGGGTTTTCTGCAGTTCTTTGTATTTGATTTGAATTGTACTAAGTTCACTCTCCAAGTTTTTGCACTTCTTTTCACTTGCTTCAAATTTTGTTTTCAGTTTTATGTCTTCTTGCTGTTGTGGCAAATTTGAGTATTGTTTTTCCTTGTCTTTTATCACACTCATCAACTTATCTTTATCCCTAGTTAAAGAGTTTATAGTTTCCTCCAGCACCTTTTGCTTATTGACATCGTCATGTAAATTAGTAACCATGTCAATTACTTTAATCAAAGTACACTCAAGCGAGTCAAGTCTTGTTATTATTTGTGGCTTGTCCACGTTTCTACTTTCAGGTAATGTTCCTGCACTCGAGTTGCTGCTTACATCATTTATGTGTTGCTTCAATTGAGTTTCATGTTTGCTCGGCATTTTTGCTTCAGTGTCATTTACAATTTTGACTTGTGACTGTTCGTTGTGGATTGTTGATATTTGTACTTCGTCTTGAGGTGTTTCGGTTCGAACCACAGTTTCATTGCAGTTATGGTTTTTTTTTTCAACTTCAGTTTCGTTTGTGTGGGTGTGATTTTGGTCATTTGCTTTGTCAACTCGAATTTCATTTGTGTTTGTGTAATTTTGGTCACCTTGTACATTTAGCATGGATTGAACTATTTGTTCGAGTTCTTTAAAATAAGTTGAGTGGAAATTAGAGCAAGTTGCACCTTGGATATTTACGCTACCGGTCCAACAGAAAGTGAGTTTAACTGATGTATTCTCTTTATAAGTAACTTTGATTATACAACTTTGTCTAGTGTCTTTCCTTTACCGAAATATTGCAAGATTGCATCTCTCCACGTGTCAGTATTTTGTGTCTTAAACGTAACATTGTTTATTTTCCCATCACATTGTAGATGAACTTTTGGGTCCGTTTGGGTGTTTTCATTGGGTATCGCAATTGTATCATCTAATTCTGTGTCTATATCTTCTCCCATTAAGCAGTCTTTAAATTTGGCAGGGGCTGATGTGACTCGATTCGAAGACATTTTAGGTTTGTAGTGTTTTAACAAGGTTATAGCAATTAATTTTATATCAATATATCAGTTTTGACGTATATCACCTAGAGCAGTATTATCTCATCTTAAATTAGCATCCCAAACATCGGCAGAGTACTTTTTTATCTGCAGTAATTTTGCAGCCTGGGCGCTGCCATCTTACCGGATGATAACAGTAGGGGCCGGTGTCCGTTGTGTCACCGTCCCCTCGTGTGTATTGACATGTCTTGATACCGGACGATAACAGATGGACAGACGCCAAATGACGATATCAAGACGGTTCGTTCCTCAGGGATCTGAGTTATGGTAGAAAACAATACAGAATAAATTACAAATTTTAATATTGAAAACAACAAAATATTAAAAAGAAATGGATGCACAGAAAGATTCCAAAATGTAATTTTGTGTCTCATGTAAGGAGACTGCTCTTACTTTGCACAAAGGTTTGGATTTATATTTGATCAATTTGGTCAATTTCGACCGAGAACCTTTGTTACAAATTGAGTATGTGTAAAATCCCTTTTCCTGAAATAAATATAATTCTTTTTGAGAATTTTCAATAAAAACACAAACTTTAATGTTCTGCATTTAAACACGGACTGTTCAATTTCAACATTAAATTCACTGTGTTCCACATTACAAATTATAGCTGTGTCCTCATCCACGTTACACATTTTGGAATTCTTCGAGTCCTTCAATTCAGGGTAGATAATATGACTGCTTTTTCAGCACAACCGTTACATAAGTATAAGATGAATGCAGGGGTCTGTTAGGCTTTCGTCCATACTTGTTCCATTGGTATCCTATGATATGAAAGTCACTGTTAGAAAAACATGTTTTTGTCCTTTCGTAACATTAGATGTTTCATTCAATATTTAAAAAAAAAATACAAAAAGCCCACATATTACAATAAGAATATACCATATTCCCAGTCTCGAATAGTGATACTTTTCAAATTTAATTCAACTTCAATCCAAAATTTTATATAGACATGAACAATACCCCTGATGTAGATCGATGGTTCCTGCACGCATATGGATTTTTTTAAGGATCGGGCCATAAAAATAAAGTTTCATAACACAGGGGTAAAATATACATTTCTTAATAAAGATATTATATCATAAGTCATCCTGTCTATTTTCTTACGGTTGGTAAGAATTATGAATAGAAAAAAAGAATGAATCGTGTTAGTCGAGTAATGATCGAGTACTAATCGAGTTTTTCTGGAAGCGACTCGGCAATCGAGAAGCGAATGAGTTAAAGTCGGGTTTTGAAACTCGATCAAGACCGATCCTCTTCACGACTACCACGATCAGACCCCGATTGATTCCCGACCTGTTCTCGACATATAATGCACACAACCTCTTCACGATATTTTTTGACATGTCAAAAATATCCGGAAACACAGCTCGAGTTCAGCAGAGTTAGTAAAATCGCCCCGATTTGGTTAGTAGACCGAACACGAGCATTCAAGATCAGTGTCCCGCTCGATTAATATTCATGAATATTCATAGATCGAGTTCGGTCGAGTTGCTTTGATGTTTTTCTTTTCAAAGTAGTACAAATCGCAAAAACTCGCAAAATAAATAAATAAATAATCAGTCTTATGGAATGTTCAGCTATGTTACCTGTAGAACATCGCTTGCACGTGTCCGTTTTCGTATCAATATTTTTCGTTTTTCATTTTTTTTTTATTTCATCTGCACGTAGGTTATCATTTATTCATTTAGATAAATGACAACTTTTCATAAAGGTGTGCTTTAGAACTTGCCCTGCCTTTATCTTAAAATTACTTAAAATTATAATTTCGGATACTTTCAGCCGAACACAGTGGCGTAGCATAATGTATGCAGTGGAAGCAGCTGCTTCCAGTTCATTTTTGCATGTAAGGATTTAAGAGTTGGAAAATTTAGATTTTACTGAAATGAGGGATAAGAGAGAAAAGAACAAATTGTTTCAAACTAAATATTAAACGGACATTTTCTTCCTTTATTGCTAACGGTCATATTACAGTGTTGATCACTAGATCTATTTTTTTTTCTCTATATATATATACATGTATTGGAGGTTGTTCTCGAGGACAGGTTTATTGATCTTTATTTGCCTTTTTATTCATTTTTATTTTTGCAATAATAAATTCTAATCGATAGAAAAAGACAAACACAGTAAAACACAAATGAATTATCGAAAATATCTACAATACAGGAGCGAAATTTCCAAACTTCCGGAGTATAACCCCTCCTAAAGGGGACATTGACTGTTTTACGTTGTAAATATAAACACTGTTTCCTTTGATTTTTCGGGATCATTTAGAACTTGCTAGTGGTGTGAGGTGCCTCACTTTGTTGAAGACCGCGCGATTACTTCTCTAATTGTTTTAGGTTTTAGTTTTAGGTCGTTTTTACTTGGCGATGGAATGCTGTCTCCTTGATGTTTACCCTATTTCCGTTCTTTGTTCAAATATACCACGTCAGCCGGATGCCATCATGGTACTGCTTCATTCACTCAAGGTCTTGTGCTGCCGGTTTCAAGCTGTAAACCTTATTTTACTAGATTGATTTTGCAACCATCACGACCCAAGTCGAATGAGTTCAAGATTACACAATTTAATTAAATATACAACTTGAGTAAAAATATAAAGATCAAGATTACATTTAAACGCAGTATTATACTGCGTTTAAATGACGTAATCTATCTTTATATTTTTACTCAACTATTACAAAAGCAGATACTGCCATAGAGTATTTCATTTCTTTTTCGATAGGCTTTTATTGAATTGCACTATTGTGAATCTTGTTTAATTTGATACGCGCCTATCCCGCCATATAACAATGAAACGTGGGCAATCATCAATGTTTGATTTCTGTACTAAAAAAGCTAAGGGGGG
>MJUU01016209.1:58470-75908 GCA_002080025.1 Modiolus philippinarum | reverse complement strand
TGAGTCTGTAATCAAATAAATAGCATTGTTCATGTAGTTTGACATTAATTTGCACATTATTTTTACTGAAATTCATGCACAAAATATGTACCCCTATGGCAGACAGAAAAACAAACTGACTGACTGACAGACAGACGGACAAATGGACACCATGATAACTACATATGTATATACTGCCCGCTAAAGGGATTGGGTATAATAAAATCATAAAGATATGGGTTTGGAGTATTATAAATGCTTCTATTTCCTGTCTTGTTTATTGATTTGTTTATGTTACTGCTTTGACTTTGTGAGTGACATATCAAACAACTGTCAGTGACACATAATATCCCAACTTCTGTTGGAAAATATTCAATTCATGCAGAATTTTGGGGTGACAAATGATGGCAATTTATAGCACAATCATAGTCTGAACCCTCTTTTCATCTGGACATTGTTGAAAACCCCCACCCCTCCCCCTTTTTCATTTTCAGTGACCGGTGGCACTGGTAACAGGTGAATAGTGTCACAATATGTAGATGTTATGAAGTAATATTTAACGTTGGGTACTCATAGCAGGGTGTTTATCAATAATACAACTATATTCTTATAATTATTTCACTTTTTTACCTGTCTAAGACAATGTTATTGAATAATATAAACATAGAACGTAAATGGCGGGAAACAAAGGGCGACAACTTTGTCATTTCCACCTAATAAAACAAACGGCTAAAAAACACATTTGTCGGCACGTATTCTTATCAAACCAAAGGTTTTCTTCTTTCTTTTATGTTAAATTTTAATTATATATAGATAAAAACAGTGACATATGCGTTTTGTAGATGTTGGGCTGAAATTTCCACTTCAAATTATACACATTCGTGAATCTCGGCGTTCAAGCATTCCTTTCTATCATCGTCATACATTTTGATATCTCCCCTACTAAATACTCTCTAATAAGAAGGTAAGAAAGGACCATATTAGATATAATAAGCCGTAAAAGTAAGAGGTGTTACTCGGGGCGCATTTCAAAGCATCCTGTTATTCCGACGGAAGCGCCACCTGGTGAGAATGAGCATTGCTACAAATAATGTCAGCTTTGTTTATCACTGTGTCGGTGTGTGTTACGGAATACTGTGTGGTTGATTTACAGTCTTAGGTCAAAAGTATTCATAATTTTGAAATTTTCCAATGCAGTTCAAATGACAGCAAACAAAAACTTGAAAAATTTCTGGACAATAAATATGTAGATATTAACATTGCAACTGAAGATTTTACTTGCATTCTTCAGGAACATGAGGAAAATGCAAAGAAATCTGCCAAACTAATTCAAAATTTTCCAAAGAATACAAAAACAAATAGAAAGAAAAACCGTTGGTTTACAGAATCTTGTAAAGATCTCACGAGTACAGTCAAAAGTTATGAAAAACTTGTAAATAAATTTCCTGAGAAAGAAGAATACAGGAAGAAATTTTATTCAATGAGATCTAAATATAGACGTTTGTGTAAATATGAAGAGAAAAATTATAAAAATAAAATTTGTTCTGAACTAGAACAGACATATGGTAAAGGTCCAAAAACCTTTTGGAACTTAATAAATAAATGTGGCAGGCAACCATCTAATCAAAACACAACAGACATTCCTCAAGATGATTTTGTGCAGTTCTACAAAAATTTGTACAAATCTGAAACAGAAAATAAAAATATACAACATGATATTGTTAATGAATTTAACAATATAAGCCGTGAACATAACAATAATTTCAATCCAAACTGTAATTTTAACAAAGAAATCACCATAGATGAGATTGTTAAAGCTATACGCTCGCTACGGAACGGAAAAAGTACGTCAGCTGATCTTATTTCCAATGAAATGTTAAAGAATGGTGGTACAGTAATACATATACAGTAATACATAAACCTTTATATAAACTTTTTAATATAATTTTTTCAACCGGGAGTTTTCCTAAAGCCTGGAACGAGAATTTCATTGTTTTATTACACAAAAAAGGTAACAGATATGACCCAAATAACTATAGGGGAATTTCAATCAGTTCTAATCTAGGCAAACTTTTTAATAAAGTTATTTATAATAGAATATTGAAATTTATGGATGTCAATAATTTAATTAGCAAAAACCAGATTGGTTTTAAACCTAAATGTCGGTCTTCAGATCATATATTTACTATGAAGTCCATCATAGATCATTATAAATCCAAGAAGCAAAAAGTATTTGCTGCTTTTATTGATTTAAGAAAAGCATACGATACAGTGTGGCGTGTTGGCCTTTTATACAAACTTTTAAAACAAAATATTCCAACCAAAATTTATGACATAATACATTCTATGTACACAGACACAAAATGCAGAATAAAATTTAATAACGGACTTAGCAAGCCATTCCCATCCGAAAGAGGAGTAATGCAAGGTGATGTATTAAGCCCTATTCTCTTTAATTTTTTCATAGATGATTTAACTCGACACCTTAATTGTGATATCCATAATCCGATTAAATTGGGAAACACTTCGATCAGTATTCTTTTATATGCTGATGACATTGTTTTGATTTCTGAGAGTAAGGAAGGATTACAAAACTGCCTTAACACATTATATGACTATTGTACAACATGGAAACTACATGTAAATGTTGAGAAATCTAAAGTTATAGTGTTCAATTCCAATGGTAAAACATTTTCAAGCCAATTTAAGTATGATAACTCAAATCTTGAGACGGTGTCACATTATTGCTATCTTGGTATTGTCTTGAAGCATAATGGCAATTTCAATCTACAGTTAGCTCAACGCGAACTGATTCTCTTTCTCTCAACACCGAGTATTTTCCTGGTGGGACACTGAAAAACACCGAAATTCACCGAAAAATACTCGGTGTTGTCTTGGAGGAATCACACGGATTAGCGTGTCGTTTATTGCCCTGAAAACGAAAATCCTCCCAACACCGCGAAATTTATTTACCTGTGTTCCTTTGATCTTTTGCCGGTAACCACAGTCGTTAATTAGCAAGTCATTAACATTTCATCAATAATGTTTAAATAAAAATTATATTTTTTCCAAAGATAGTAATTAAAAGTAAAAAGAAAATTTGTTTTTGAAATAACTTGAAAAAGATCGGCATGAAAATCCAAACAGATTCTACTGACAAATTGATATATCCACGCCAGGGAATTCACATGTTTTTGGAATAAAATATTGCTGCTTGTTTTTACCAAAGAAAGGGACCACAAAGTTTCGAAAAATAGAGGAAACATAGAAAAAGATGTAATTCGTTCATAAAAATTATATAAACCTATTTTGTCATATATTCTATTTTTAGACATTTACCTAATGGTGATGCTTGATTCACTACAAACTGATTTTCCGAAAATCTTGGGAACTTTTACTTATAAAAGGCATGAATAAATTTGAACAATGTTTGTTAGCAGGACATACGCTAAAACTTTAAATATTTTTAGAGGTTTAAATTAAGTTATAACTGCATTTTGTTCTGTAAAATGTTTAAATCCATAGTCTGAACCGGAATGTTTTTTGAACAAAACAAGTGAAAACCTCATGACTCACATGTTGGAAGATTTACGCAGCAATACAAATAAATTACTTTTTTAAACGTTTTGGCACCTGACAGTTATCAAATTACATAATTATACTTCTTAAAATGTATTTTCAAGAAAATTATTTGTCATAAACAGCGAGGATGTTGAAATTTCTACAACCGTAACAAATATTGACTTGCAACTTGTCAATCAATCATTTAATTTTGACATCGGACAGGTAATTAACATTTATAAGTTTTATTGCTCTCAACAGCAATAAAACTCGCGGTGTTGAGATTAGAGTTTGGGAGGGATTTTGGAGATTAATCTGAAATTAACCGTGTCACACCGTGTTACACCCTAATCTGTGATAAGAGAGAGAGAATCAGTTCGCGTTGAGCTAACTGTAGCCATAAATACCTTAACGGAAAAGGCAAGAAAAGCCTTTTTCAAAATAAAAAAAAACAATTGGGCTTAATAACCCATGTAAATTACTCAAAAAATTATTTGATACATTAATTTCTCCTATTTTTACTTATTGTAGTGAAATTTGGGGTTTATTCTCTAACTTTAAAGATTCAGAACCTTTTGAAAAACTGCATCTTAAATTTATTAAAGAAGTGTTAGGTGTACACTGCAAAACATCAAACGATGCTTGCCATGCTGAATTAGAGCGACTACCTCTTAAAGGTAGAATTTTAACATCATTTGTTAAATATTTAGAACATATGGCTCTTTGGTCAAAGACATATATTTAAATAAAAATGTTTCAAACCCATGGGTTACAAGAATTAAAATAATTCTTGAAAACCTTGGATTTCCATTTCTTGGGAGGAATCCCAGCAACATAAAACTTTATATAAAGCAATTAAAACTAAGAATTATTGATCAGTGCATTCAAACTCAAAATGCAAAAATAAATGAGTCAACTAAATTGGATTTTTTTAAAAGTATTTTTATTACTGGACAGAGACCACTTTATGTTGACAATATTAAAACTTGAAAGAATAGAGCAGCAATCAGTAAAATTCGCCTTAGTGCTCATAACTTAATGATTGAAAAGGGTAGACATATCAATATTGAAAAGTCTGAAAGAAAATGTCAAATTTGCAAAGAAGATGAAATTGAAAATGAAGAGCATTTTTTATTGCACTGTAAGGCATACCAAACAAAGCGCTTAACTCTGTTACAAAATATAAATTTTCTTAATATGTATAAGAATAAAAACTTTAAAATTATCTTAACTCTTATGTTAGATCACAAGTCAGAACACTACCTAAAACAGATTTCTGAATATATAAAAGAATGCCTTGAAATGAGGAAAGAATTATTATAATTATGATAATGTAATATTGTATTATTTTCATATCATATGTCATCAATAAGTTACTTCTTCATATTGTTTATGTATTGTCATAATCATTGGACCATAACCATGTATTTATGAGTTTGTGTCAATAAAGAATTTGTAATTTGTAATTTGTATAAAAAATTGGACTTCATTTGGTATGGAAGTTACAGCTCCTTTCCGATTGTCGCTTCGAGATGCCTTTGTTTACGCCACTATGTTGTTCAGAAGTTCGGTCACGTGATCGATATTTTTAGACAGGCACGCGCTATAGTCTTTTTCGTGGTAAATTTTTCTCTGCAATGTACAAGGAGCCAAAAATTTACCACGAAAAGGTCTATAGCAAGTTCTGTTGATCATGTGATCAAACCTTCTGAACAACAAAATGGCGGAAACATAGGCATCTCGAAGCGACAATCGAAAAGCAGGAGCTGTAACTTCCATACCAGGCAAGTCCAATTCATATTTTATGAATTCTTGAAGAAAAATATGTCCTCCTTTGATTCCACAATTGACGATATTGTAGGTTTCCAACTTCAAACGTTATTTTATCCGGACCCAGGTGGGGGTACTTGATAGAGCAAGCATCAACACCAAAAAATTATATGAATATTGTAGGAAGAAACTTATTGCCGATATCTTTTAATGGTACAATTTTTATGAAAATTGGACAAGAAATAAGCTCTACAGAATTTTTTTAATGAAGACCGTTTTAATATGAAATGCACTGGAAAATATAAATATTATGAATACTTTTGACCTTAGACTGTAGCAAACACAAGAACGTGAAGAAGATGGCATCAGCGTTGATGTGATTTTACACATTCGGCAGATCTAAAATTATCGTTTTCTTAGACTGACCAAGCATTTGTATACAAATCCTTGGACTGTCACACACTACACACAAGGGTTGTTTGAAATATTCCTTAGGTTTAGCCTAAGAGTACTGTTATTTGCTGATTTATATTCAAAACTTGACGATAACACGGTAGTGGTCTGCTCATCTCAGGACTGTTTACACATCTTGTTATATTGGATTTTTGGAACACAGAGAAAAAATGCATAACAAAAGCAAAAAACTTTCTCGAATGAAAAAATGTTTGTTGAATTGGATGAAAATTTTGCATATCTATGAAACACTAGCCTTTCAATTCAAATAATTTATTGATTAAGGTGGTCTGTAAAGACGGATATTTGTCAGTTCCGCACTGTCGTAGTTCCGTCGTTAGTATTCCAATCAGCTGACTTGCGAGTTGTTTTCAATTGACAAAATGGTGGATCCGAACAAAAAGAAACAGAATCAATGTTTTCTTTCGTACAGAACGAAAAGGAAAGCTACTGGATGAAATTATTCAAAGCAGAGAGGTCGAACCTATGAAGAAATCATCAAAATGGGGACTGCCATACAATTTGAATAAGGCACGAGGAAACGATCAAAACAGCGAGTACGAAACCAACGGCAAGACAAAAACTCCAGATTTCAAATAGATATGCTAACAAAAAAATCACATTTAAGTTCCACATGACAAAAATACGAGAAAAAAAACGGTCATGGACAGAAAGCAAAACTTTGATATACTCATTAACCCTTTCGCAGACGAGTCCCGCTACAGCGGGATTCCTGCTTCAGACAGCTGACGACGAGTCCCGCTCTAGCGGGATTCAATACGTGTTTGATTTTCCCGCCTAGTGTATTGATTTAGACTAGAGTTATCTTTCTTTGATGAGATTCTGGATGTAAATAAGAATGGCGCTTCTGTTGCAAAAAACTGGATGAAAAAAGGATGAAAAATGAGGATTTTACACAAATTTAAAGTTCGGGAACAAATTTTGATGAAAATCTTCAGGATTTAATTTTATGGACAAAGGATTATAAAATTTTCAGGGAAATGAGAATTTTAGCCAGGAAATCATAACGAAACAGTACCGTATTGTTGAAATGTTCACTTCGTTGATGTTTTCTCATTTTTAGCAAATTTTAACGGGAATGTTAATTTTTCCCAAATCGGACAAATTTCATGCGTGGTATTCAAATTTTCACACGAAAATTTATACGGAATTGACTTGTAAATAAATAAAATACAAGGTCTGTAATCGTTCATTATCAAACAAAAAAAATTAACATTCAACTCCCAAAAATGAATTTTTGGTAGATATTTACTGCCTGGGACACTATCGGTGAAAGGGTTAAAAAGTAAAAACCTCAAAATAAACATGAATGGATTTAAAACTTTGCTGTCAAATCTGAATAACAACAAAACTAAAATTTATTACTTTTATTTTATTTACATATGTATCAAGTAAAAATATTTTTTATATACATTACCAAAATACAGCACACGAATACTGCAAATCTACAAAGCCGGCTATGACAGCTGGCTACCTTCAATTCAAAATGACCACCTTTCATTTGGCAAAAAAGGAAAACACTGTCAGGTAGCTAATCTTTTCGTGATACGTAGCTAAAAATTTGGTTGAAATGAACATGAACACCAAGATATAATGGAATGCACATACTAAAATGAGAATTAAGTATACATATATCATCTGCCACTGTAAGATGGTTTATGTTTTTTTAAGGATTTCAAGGATACAGTGATCAAACCCAAGGTGGTGGAGGAGGTTACATGTCCCCAGGATTTGGTACACCAAAAGCAGGACAAGAAAAAAAGGTTTAAACACTATAAATTTCTGTATTTGTATGTTTGGCCACTTTACTATAATTTTAGATAATCATTAGGGTCACAACAAATTTTGTGCAGGCGTTCACATTTTATTATGTTGGAAAAAACTTCTGATACTAATATAGAAAGTTTCTCATGGAAGATTTGAATGTATTACTACATGTATCATGACTATTTTGTCTTCCAAGTGCTACTCTGCTTTTGTGTTTTGATCATATAAACCCTAATTGTGTTTTGATCATTTTAAAGGGACAGAAGATTGCCCTTTAATCTCATTCATTCGTCATATGGATTTGACCATTTGTAATATTAAGTCATGTATATATTACCTTTTCGAATATGACCAGATGAAAGTGCATCTTCATAAGCCAAGGGTTACGATCCACTCCTCTCCTTCACAGAGGAGCGGATCGTAACCCTTGGCTAGGGAAGATGATGAAAGTGTAAAAGGTTTTGTAATTCCAAACTCATGGTGAAACTTATTAAACAAATAAAGTATCAGGACTTATGTCTTGGACATTTTGGAGGTGGTTAGAAAAAAAACCTCAGGGCTCTACATTAAGGCTTGTCAGACTTGTCCCTACCAGCCTACATGTAAATTGGAATCGGAAAAGTAAAATTTAGACGTACTTGTCCAGAGGACAAGTGAAAAAAATCAAATAAAAGGAAATTTTGTATTGTTTGGACAAGTAACAATTCATTTCGGACAATTAAATCTAATTATTTGTCTGATGGACAAATCCAAATAAAAGTGAACGTAGAGGCCTGAAACTTCATAGAATGAGATACACTAGGTTTCGCAAAAAGCTTCACTCCAAGAAGGCTGTCAAAATATTAAATAGGAAGCACATAAAGCTACCATTTACCCCCTAAAAATTACGATTTTTGTCCTATTAGAAACAAAATCATTCTTATAGGTGAATATCTTTGCCACAAACAATCACTTGCTTAAATTTTATCGCCCATTCTTCATCTCTCGGGGCTGTTCCAGATTGAATTGCATGGGGAATGGGAGGGTCTGAAGGCATTTTTTATTTTGGCCTACCATGCTTTAAATTGAATTCTCCCATTGACTTTATAAAGAAAAAAGCTGAAATGTCCACCACACATCAAATATTAATTAAAGTGCTTTCTGATCCCCTTGACATATATTTCTGGAGCAGCCCACATTGACTGGTTGATGGAACAATATTTCTGGAGCAGCCCACATTGACTGGTTGATTGAACAAAAAGTGATAATATTATGTATCCAAAGTTATCAGTTAAACAGTAAAATAGTCATCTCTTTGAAGAATTACATGTATCTCTCCAAAGTGTATGATGCAAAATCTTCATTTTTTGTCTAGTCTGGATACAGAGCACAAAATTTATTACCAGTAACTGTAGCAGAAGTACTAAATGCGTCCCAAACAGAGGATAAATTTTACACTGGAGAGATAGAAGTATCACAGGTAAATATTGGCAGAAATGCTGAAGCATATACATTTTAAAAGTAGTAGCATCATCATCATACATGTTCAGTTTTGTTGAATTTCATTTACAATAAATACAATGTAGGCTCGTATGATACTTTGACTTTTTCTGTACTTTAGCTTGTATAAGGGCTATTCCAGTAAAAAATCCCACCAGGGGGTGGAACACCACTTATTTTTATACCCCCCACTAAGAGAAAAAAATTTAAATATATAATTAAATTTATTAGGATACAATAGAAATTAACCCTCCACCAACAGAAAAATAATTCACTTGTGTTCCACCCCCCTGTGGGAATTTTAAATGGAATAGCCCTAAGATTTTTAGTTTCTGTTAGGACCACTTCTTATATTACTTCGATTTTTAACTAGAAACTAGTTTTGTCAAAGATTTCTTGTTATATTAGGAATGATTGTGAAGCATGGTAATGACAAGTTACATGTATAATTGTGTAAATGATTTAGAGTTATTCTGTGACTACTTACGATTGCTGATACTTTGTTTTTTGACCATGAATCACAATTTGTTGAAAGATTCCATGACTTGTACCAATTTTCTCCCCAGGATTTTTTGATAGAGTTGTAGTAAATTTTTTACCATTGCGTTGTGCCTGCATTATCACGTCAAACAACATGAGTAGCATATATTGTCTTCGTACTTTCATTGAATAAAGCTCGTTTACCATTGTTTTAAGTTTTGAAACTGAATACAGAAACTCATAATTTGATCTAGTAATATGGTCTAGAGCATACTGGTAACACCAGCTTGATTACAGTATTCCAGAGAGTTAAGAGATGTGATGAAAAAGTGTTTGTTCTCGACATATTAATAGCACCCCTTTCCAGCCCCCTCCTCGACCTTTTCTCACTCTCAATAAATGTTGTTTAACAATACTCCCTGATTCCCAAAATTTTATGATCTTTGATACAAGTTTAAAAATACAGAGATTCTTGCAATTGTTGTTTAACTCAAAGTTTGAGAGTACACTTTTTTCCTCCATGTCCTAAAAATAACAGTCGATTCCTTATTAGATCTAAGAATGTCTTATGAAAATCAAGGGAGGTATTATTATTTTGAGTACAACAAAAAGAATTAACTGAAATATTGTGAATTTAAATATTTGTCAATGGAGTAGATAACAAGACATAGACCTTTCAGAGATAGAATTTCTTTTAGGTTACAATGGTTGGATTGGTAACATCTGTAAAAGAATCTCCTACTAGAATTGATTATGAAATAGACGATATGACAGGTCCGCCAATCAGTGTAAAACAGTTTGTAGACAATGATGTGAGTATGTTTTATTACTTCACCAAAAAAGCAAAGTGTTTGGCAAAGATTAATAGGATCTTGCATAAGGTCAGATTAAAGATCGGGCTATCTTTCACAAGTGTAAGAAATTTCGAATGCAAGATCCTATTTCTTCCGTAAAACACGGAATCAATATTTTTTCAAAAGGGGGGGAGCAGGTGGAACCCATTTTTTGTCTTGCCCGCAACAAAAGTCGCAGAAAACGAGAAATAGGCGTGCAAAGTATGACGACGGCGTTAACTGTTACTATAAACAGGATATTTTGAAAACCCTTTGATGTAGGAACATCATATTTGGTCCAGTGGTAGTACTAATCAAGTGCTACCTGACGGACATAAAATCATGTGACCTTGACCTCTATTGCACGGGCCAGTGACCATGTTAAGTTTCTCTGATTAGATCCATATTTCAATAACTGTAAGTGGTAGGTCAATGATATTTGGTATACAGATTGGTCTTGAGTAGTACATGTCAGTCTGGCATATGACTTTTGTCCTTGACCTCAATTTCACGGTCTAGTGACCACGTTAAGTTTCTCTGATTAGATCCATATCTCAATAACTGTAAGTGGTAGGTCAATGATATTTGCTATATAGGTTGGTCTTGAGTAGTGTATGTCAGTCTGGCATATGACTTTTGTCCTTGACCTCAATTTCATGGTCTGGTGACCACGTTTAGTTTTTCTGATTAAGTCAATTCTCAATAACTATTAGTGGTAGGTCAATGAAATTTAGTATGAAGGTTGATCTTGGGTAGTACATGTCAGTCTGCCATATGGCTTTTGTTTGTGACCTCAATTTCACGGTCCAATGAACATGTTAAGTTTTTGTGCTTAGGTAAGTTTCTCAGTAACTATAAGTAGTTTCTCAGTAACTATAAGTGGTTGGTCAATGATATATGGTATGAAGGTTGGTCTTAGGTAGTACATGACAGTCTGCTATATGGCTTTTGTCTGTGACCTCAATTTCACGGTCCAATGAAGATGTTAAGTTTTTGTGCTTAGTTTAGTTTCTCAGTAACTATAAGTGTTAGGTCAATGATATATGGTATGTAGGTTGGTCTTAGGTAGTACATGACAATCTGTTATATGGCTTTTGTCCTTGACCTCAATTTCACAGTCAAGTGAGCATGTTAAGATTTTGTGATTAGGTCATTTTCTCAGTAACTATAAGTGGTAGGTCAATGATATTTGGTATATAGGTTGGTCTTGGGTAGTACATGACAGTCTGCTATATGGCTTTTGTCTCTGACCTCATTTTCATGGTTCAGTGAGCATGTTGAGTTTTCAAGTATCTATTAATATATGGTCATAATATTTGGTATATGGGTTTGTCTTAGATGGAACATGACATCCTGCTATTTGGCTTTAGCCCTTGACCTCATTTTCACGGTTTTTTGAACATGTTTGGTTCTCCAGTATCTATATCAGTGGTAGGTCACTGATATTTTGCATTTTGGTTTTCGGCTATATATAACAGTTTGCTATATTGCTTTTGACAGCCAACATGTTAAGTTTTCTGAATTAGTCAGTTTGAGTTTTCACATCAGTTTTGCGACCAAGTAGGGACGGGCGAGACATCAATATGGGTCCACACTTGTTTGAAAAAACCCTAGAAATTTTAAATATTTTCCGACCTAAAGGGGTCCAGGCTCCTCCCTTAATCCGCCACTGATTGACATACAATTTTAAATCTGAGTTTGAATATGAATCACATTTTTCATGATTCATGATAAAGTGCTGGTTCAAAGGTATATTTTCATTCTTTATATAAACAGTAAGATTTATTAAATCTGACAACAAATAATACTGGATAAATAGCATCAAAATACGAAGGTATGGCAGACATCTTGAATTTTTTGCTTGCACTTATGATTAAAGTGAGACCTCCATCCATAGTTGCCAACCTCTGACAATGAAAAATCATGTCATGACCAAAAAGCGTGTGAAAACGCGCGACATACTTTCGGTTTATTGTACAAAATTTTAAAATTTACCAATATAAACTCCCATATTTGTATTCAACATTTGCCTGTTTTGCTGATTTTAGAACTACCTGACTAGGTACATATTTAAAACAATTACAAGTTTGGTTGAATTTACAGGACAAATAAGGCAAAAAATTAGCAGAGTTCTCAGCCTGTCCTTGATGATCCAATTATTCAACAATTGTTTTGTAGCTTGCAAGGAGGAAATGGGCTTGGACCCATTTTGACAGATAGATGCATATCCCCCCTAAATCACAATCTCTTTCTTTGACTTTAAATTAATTCATCAAACTCGGAGTCCCAAATTTTGTTTTGGTATCCCTGATTCGGTACAAAAATATCGTTTCCTCTTTGCACTCGTGTCTTTAGTCGTCGTACCCAACCAAGAAATTTATTGAAACGATTCAAAATCAGCTGTTTCCCCGAATTGAAGTTAGCAATTTACCGTATGGTCATGAAAAGTGCGGAGAATCACGGGGATCGATAGCGCTAATAACCAAAAACATTCGCAACGGGTGTGGAAAAGTCCAGAGAATCACGAAAAACGCGATATCGCTAATAACCAAAAACGTAAACAACGAAAAAGCGNTTAAGGGATTTTGCTGAAATTTTGCTTAGCTATTTGCCACCTAATGCAGTTGATCATATCCTGCTGCCATTTTGATTCTCAAAATTTTACATGAGAAATGGGACTTTATTGACTTTTCTGCGGCGTCGGGGGACATAGCTACGCGTAGCAATCTTGTCATTCTTGATATAAACAGTAAGATTTATTAAATCGGACAACAAATAATACTGGATAAATAGCATCAAAATACGAAGTGATGGCAGACATCTTGAATTTTTTGCTCGCACTTACGATTAAAGTGAGACCTCCATCCCCCATCTCAATTCCCTAGGCGAGAAACTCATTCCATAGTTTTGCATGACGAAGATACTGCAAAACAGTTGTATGAACGCTTTGTCAGTTGCAGGATAGTTCTAATTTCATCTCCTTACATTTCTATGCAATACAAAGGCTATGACCCTTCTAAAAATAGTTATTAATATTAACTTGATACATTTTCATTACGAATGTTTATATTTCGCCAGGAATCATTACCCGATTCAGAAAGAGCACAGCCAATGAGAGAAAACACATATGTCAGAGTTTGTGGACATGTTAGATCTATAGGCGGAAAGAGAATTGTTGCAGCCTTCAGAATGACACCCATCATTGATATGAATGAGTTGACGTACCATCAGTTAGAAATAGTTTACAGTCATTTGATGCTTAACAAATTAGCGGTAATTTATTGCAAGAAAAATTATTCATTGATTGAAAGAGAATTAAGCACAATACAGCTAGATACTTGCCATGATAAATTACTGTGATGGACACATCATTCTAAATTCTTAAATGATTAATTGTTTTCCTGATTGATCTATTAACATCATTTCCTTTGTGATCAATTGGTAGACTGTATCACTTTAAATGCAAAAGAATGTATGTTGATAGATTTATAAAGGAAATAAAATACACACATTTCACTAATCAGAGTGGTGTTTTTATCACATAATCATCTCGGGCTGTACTGAATCTCAGTCTTGAATAGTATATTAATAGGACTTTAGGAATACACATGTACATATTTTGTAAATGTTGACAAGAAAAATAAAACCACATTAGATTGTATGTTGCAATAATGGTTAGGTCAGGCCTAAAAAAAAAAAAAACCTGCGTATCCGGTAACATATTCTTCAAAATTAGGGTTGGTAGGTAAGCATTTTTTTTATGCCCCACCGTTAGGTGACGGGGGCATTAAGTTTTACCCTTGTCCGTATGTATGTACATCCGAAAGTTTTTGTCAAAGATTTCTCAGCTTGTGTATGCAGTAATGATTTAATATTTGGTCAGAAGCTTTGGTATGGTGAGTTGTACCGTGTCTCCCCTTTTCAAGTCTGTGACTCATCTACTTCCTGTTTGACGAGAACTTTGATTTTTTCCTAAGATATCCATATATTGAAATTTTTCATCAAGGATTTCTCAGCTTGTGTATGTAGTAATGCTTTGATATTTGGTATGAAACTTTGATAGTATGAGTTGTACCGTGTCTCCTCTTTTCAAGTCCGTGACTCATCTACTTCCTGTTTGCCAATATATATCTGGCGGGGGCATCCGTGTACCATGGACACATTTTCTTTTATTTTATTTTTCCAAAACTTTTTACATAGACATATAGAGAGTAACTTCTGGACTTTAACAGTGCTTCTTTAAAAATTGCCAAAAATAACATTAGGGTAGGCATTTTTAGCCCAAAAATCTAGGGTCGGTCGGGTTACCGGAAACACAGATTTTTTTTTATTCTGCCTCAAATAAAAAAATGTGTGTATGTGTGTTGCTGGTGTCCCAGACCGACCCTAATTTTTCCTTCCAATGCTAGCATTTTTTTTTCCATACTTGAAAATGTCCTTCTGTTACATTGACCGTTTTAGTGATAGTCTTTTGTTTTGTGGGTAGCAACACCAATCAGATGTGTTTATATTCTACAACCATTAGCATTATTCATGAGAAAATGCACAAAGAATTGTTATAATCACAGGATTTCAGACTCCTGTTGTCAAATCCACCATTTTTAGCTCATCTCACGAAGTGAGGGGGCTTATGTGATACCCCTAGCGTCTGTGTCGGCGTCCGGTTAGGAAGAATGGTTAAGGTCCATTCCTGCTTACTGACATGCCCCACATCAACCATATTGGTATGCCTGATGCATTTTGGGAAAACAACTTGAATGCATGCATCGGATGCTGTCTCTGACCTACATTTTGCGCATGAGCGACTTGTTTAGGTAGAATGGTTAAAGTCCATCCGGCTTACTGACATGGCCCACATCAACCATACTGGTATGCATGATGCGGTTTGGGATGACAACAACAATGCATGCTTTGGATGCTGTCTCTGACCTACATTTTACGCATGACTAAATCTGTTTAAACGAATGATTATAGCCCATTCCTGGTTATTGACATGTGCAATTTGTGACAATGCTGTGCAACGAAGTGAGCTTAGCAGGCTGTGGCTGCTTTCTATGTTTATCCCCGCCGCAACGTGATGCGGGGATATGGTAATGCCGGGCGTCCGTCTGTCCGTCCGTCTGCCTTGTAAGCGCTCTAGCAAGCTTATTTCTGATCGGATTTTGATAAAATTTATACAGTAGGTTTAATTCAAGGATGCCTCAAGGGAGTTCAAAGATGAGTCCTGTTTGAATATTTTTGTAGGAGTTATGCCCCTTTTTATCCCCTCGCCCAACAAAGTTGGGGAGGGGATATAACGTTTGACCCGTTCGTCCTTTCATCTGTTCGAACTTAAGACCATATATCTTTTGAATAACAAGTCGTAGATGGACAATGCTTTGTTCATGGATGCATCTTGAGGAGAACTTGAGGTTGATATATAGAATAGGTGGATTTGACGTACATTTCATGCATGAGTGACTTAGGTTAAAGTTTTTGTAAGAGTCCAGATCTGGGATACTACAACTTGTAGAGGAATAATATTTTGTATGTAGATGCGTCTTGGAAAGTAACGAAGCTCCAGTTAAAAATTAGGTCACTTTGACCTACATTTCAGGCATGTGTGATTTATGTTAAAGTTTTTGTAAGAGATATTACAACTTGTAGAGCAATAATATTTTATATGTAGATGCATCTTATAAAGTGAGAAGCTCCAGATAAACATTAGGTCACTTTGACCTACATTTCTTACATGAGTGACTTAGGTTAAAGTTTTTGTAAGAGTCCAGATCTGGGATACTTCAACTTGTAAAGGAATAATATTTTGTATGTAGAGGTGTCTTGTAAAGTTAGGTCACAACATTTCTTGCATGACTGGCTCAGATTTAAGTAACAAGCCAGATCTTGAATAGTACAACTTCCTTGAGTGCTTATGTTACAAGCCAAACATTAAATAAACGGGCGAGGGGATTAGCTGTCGTTTCCGACTGCCCCTTCTCTTGTTAACTTTGAAAATTGACAAAATATCCTTGTAAGCGCTCTAGCAAAGTCATTTCTCATTGGATTTGGGTAATATTTACACAGTAGCTTTAGTTCAAGGATACCTCAAGTGAGTTTGAAGATGAGTCCTGGTCGAATATTTTTGTAGGAGTTATGCCCCTTTTTAACTTTGAAAATTGACAAAATAGCCTTGTAAGCACTCTAGCAAATTTATTTCTCATTGTATTAGGAAAATATGTACACAGTAGCTTTAGTTCATAGATACCTCGAGCAAGTTTGAAGATGAGTCCTGGTAGAATATTTTTGTAAGAGTTATGCCCCTTTTTAGCTCTCCAGGACGAATGTCCTGAGAGCTATTGTCATACCCCCTGCGTCGGCGTCGTCAGCAAAAACTTTAACCTTGCTTGTTGAATGGAGATGTTAAAAGATGGGATGTTGGTATTTAGTTTGTGGCTTCCTTGTGACGAGAGCTTTCTTGTGGTACCATATTTGTAGACATTTTGACCTTGACCTTGCCCCTAGGGCAATATATAAAAAACTTTAACCTTGCCTCTAGAAGGCAGGCTTTTAGTGGTAGGGTGTTCATATTTGGTATGTGACTTGCTTATGATGAGAGCTTTCTAGCAGTACCATATTTGTAGACATTTTGACCTTGACCTTTCCCTGAGGACAATTTTTGAAAAACTTTAACCTTGCCTCTAGAAGGTAGGCTTTTAGTGGTAGGGTGTTTATATTTGGTATGTAACTTCTTATGATGAGTGCTTTCTAGCGGTACCATATTTGTAGACATTTTGACCTTGACCTTGCTCTTAATGCAATTTTTGAAAAACTTTAACCTTGCCTCTAGAAGGTAGGCTTTTAGTGGTAGGATGTTCATATTTGGTATGTAACTTCCTTATGGTGAGAGCTTTCTTCTGGTACCATACTTGTAGACATTTAGACCTTGACCTTTCCCTGAGGGCAATTTTTTAAAAACTTTAACTTTGCTTCTAGAATTAAGTTGTTTAGTGGTAGGGTGTTCATATTTGGTATTTGACGTTCTTTTGATGAGAGCTTTCTAATGGTACTATATTTGTAGACATTTTGACCTTGACCTTGCCCTGAGGGCAATTTTTT
>MJUU01016209.1:36755-51655 GCA_002080025.1 Modiolus philippinarum | reverse complement strand
TTTAGTGGTAGGGTGTTTATATTTGGTATGTGACTTTCTTGTGATAAGAATTTTCTAATGGTACCTTTCAAATTTATTGTGCATCGAGGTCACACTAATCCCCGGCGAGCTATGTTGTCTTCTGACAACTCTTGTTTATGTAGATGCATCTTGGAAAGTAACGAAGCTCCAATTAAAAAATAGGTCACTTTGACCTACATTTCATGCATGAGTGACTTAGGTCCCCTGCCGCAACGCGACGGAGGGATGTGGTAATGGTGTGTGTCCGTGCGTCCGTGTGTCACGTTTTTTTGTGGGCGCAACTTCTCAAAAACCGCTGGTCAGAATTCATTCAAATTTTACAGGATTGTTAGTGACCATTAGTACTAGATCATATCGCATCGCCATTTTGATTCGTCAAATTTTGTGGGAGTTATGGGACTTTGATTATTTCGACATTGTTACACAATGGCAAATCTTGTGGACGCAACTCCTCAGAAACCACTGGCCAGAATTCATTCAAATTTTACAGGATTGTTAGTCACCATTAGTACTAGATCATATTGCATCGGCATTTTGATTCGTCAAATTTTGTGGGAGTTATGGGACTTTGATTATTTTGACATTGTTACACAATGGCAAATCTTGTGGACGCAACTCCTCAAAAACCGCTGGCCAGAATTCATTCAAATTTTACAGGATTGTTAGTCATCATTAGTACTAGATCATATCCCATCGCCATTTTGATTTCTCAAATTTTGTGGGATTATGGGACTTTGATTATTTCCATATTGTTATACAATGGCAAATCTTTTTGTCGCAACTCCTCAGAAACTACTAGTCCGAATTCATTCTAATTTTACAGGATTGTTAGTCACCTTATGTACAAGATTATATCGCATAGCCATTATGATTCATCAAATTTTACAGGAGTTATGGGACTTTATCGACTTTATGCATGCTACAGATAAGGAACACTTTGTGGGCGCAACTGCTCGGAAACCACTGAACGGATTATGCTGAAATTTTGTTTGAAGATTTGCCACCATATGTACTTGAACATATTATGCTGCCATTTTGATTGGACAAATTTTATGGGAGTTATGGGACTTGATCGACTTAATGCATACTACAACATAGGTAGACTTTGTGGACACATCTCCTCAAAATCCAATTAAGGGATTTTGCTTGGCTGTTTGCAACCTAATGCAGTTGATCATATCCTGCCGCCATTTTGATGCGCAAAATTTTGCATTAGTTATGGGACTTTACTGCAGTGGCAGGGGACATAGCTACGCGTAGCAATCTTGTTTTTTCTTAATTGCTCAATCATGCTGATGGAATGATTTATTTTCAAATCATACAAAAGAAGCAATAATAGTGTCATGCTAATGCTTGAAGGAAATAGACACTGATTTCATCTGGTTTTATAGCAGCCATGTAATATGTATAGGAGAAAATAAACTGATGCTTAAAGCAGGAATTAGGTCCACCAACTGCTCTGAGTTAAGAGTTATTTTTCTTTTGAATGTTAAAAAATTCAATCAGGTTATATCTTTTTATTGGAAACAACAACCATTCCTGTGGCAGGATGGTGAACATTAAATTGCTTAGGTTTGAGAGTTGCTCATCTTCAAGGGGAAGTCCAAAACTACTTTAAAGATGCACTGATGTAGGTCAGCTTAATCTTTGAAAGGTGTATTGTTAAAAGCTAAAAATAAATAATAATAACAAAATATTCTTACTGGCTAGTACATTCTTTAAATCAAACCAGTTGATTTAATTCTGTATGAAGAGTTTATTGAATTGCGCAACTGTAATGTCCCTTGTTCATAATGAATTTCTTAGACAGTTGAAGATGGGCAAAGGAATAAATTGTAATGAAAATGTACTATTTAACCTTTGTATGTACTTAAATTCTCCTGACCCTAAGCCAGTATCAAGAACCAAATCATAGGGATTTTAATGAAATTAGAGCTATGAAAATATTCATCTTATTTTAAATACTGATTCACAGGGCAGTAGTGGTGGTGGTGAGGGTGCACCAAGTTATGGAGGTGGAATGTCTAATACAGACAATACACAGTATGGAGATAATGCAGGTGGAGGAATGGTTAGTGGTTTGTCTTCTATACAGAACCAGGTATGTAGTTCAGTCCAACCTTGACAGATGTTATACAGTGAAACCTGTCTAAACCGAACAAAATGTGAAGACCCTTTCTATCAATTTCTTTATATTTGAACCTGTGTAAACC
The DNA here is from genome assembly GCA_002080025.1 of Modiolus philippinarum. NCBI lineage: Eukaryota > Metazoa > Mollusca > Bivalvia > Mytilida > Modiolidae > Modiolus > Modiolus philippinarum. Next base: position 49,421 of record MJUU01016209.1, on the reverse strand, counting down.
AAACACCTATCTAAACCAAACAAAATCTTTTGTGCAAGGGTGGTTCGGATTAGACAGGTTTCACTGTAGTTAAAGATGGATAGATTTTCATCATTGTGTTGATAGCAAAAAGAATCATACATATATTTCTGTCTACTGCTAGCAAGCAATATTGTTTTAAAAATTAAAAAAGTCAACTACCAATGATATACTCTTTAACACATCTGTTTGAACTAGTTATATTTAAATTAGACTTCCAGTGATAACATAAGGTTGAAAGCATCCATAAGTTTATACTTAGTGCATGTAAGCTCACTAGCGCTATCTCTTACAAAAGGCATCTGACAAGTAAATGTACACAAGTAGTTTTATCTAATTTAAGATTGCCACCAGATAGAAAAATAGTTTTACATTGGACCCTTTGCCACAAAATCTGTTTCTTACATCTATTATTCTTGATTTACACTAAAACAATGCTGATCTCTTAAGGTACATATGTTAATAAGAAGTAACAACTCTGAACAAGGTGCAGACATAGATTCAGTGTGTAAACAGTTACGTGGAGTACCAGAAAAAAATATCAGGTTTGTATTTATATTGTATTTGTACATTTAAAGATAAAAGATCTGTCAGGTTATATAATTATTGTCAGAAGCCAGGAATGAGAGATAATTTGACATTTACTTTTTGTTGATTCCTTCTACACAAAATACCTTGTTTATTTAAACAACTGCTCTAATGAGCTCTACCTAGTAAACTGGCTGCTAATTCCATGAACTTGTCTTTGGCTGTAGTCAAATATTGCAATTGTTGGTATGGCATCCATGTATTAATACATTAATACATTTCTTGTACAGTCCAACTTCCATGGCTGGAACACCCAAGGGACCAGTAAAAACAATTCAAACCAACGGGTTGTTTCAGATATCAAGATCAAACTAAGTTGTAATTAGGGACCAAAAAAATGGGTCAAGGCATCCATGGTGTTTTTAGTAATTGTAGTTCAAGCCAAGGATCCGGAAATGCCACTATTTTGTCGGTCATGACTGAAATTTTCAATTTTTGACCGAAATGAATTTCAACTTTTCGGACATTCAAAAAAAAAATGGCATAAAAATATCGGACATTCTACAAGACAATGCATAAAGAATTTGACTTTAATCACCAAACTGCTAATTAAATTTGATGTAACATGTCAGCTGGTAATTATTAAATAAACATGTCACAGCACATGATTAGGACAGTTTACACCTTTGTTAATTGCCGATTATGAATTAAATACCCCTGTGATGATGATAACAAGGAGTGGTAACTACCCAGGGGGTAAATATTGACAAAGGAAGCATTTGAAAATAGAGGATTTTACTTCAGACGAGATATTTTCCTTTTAATTTCAATTTAATACCGACCGGTCCTTTCGTTTCTACTTACTTAGGGCTGTTCCAGAAAAATTGACATGGGGGGTTTGAAGGCACTTTTTATTGACCCCCACCACCCATAGAATTCTTCCCCATATGTACAATACAAAAGGTTGGAGAAAACACAACCACCCACAGCAATTTATATGAAGTGCCTTCAAAGGGTCCCAGACCAACTTTTCTGGAACAGCCCTTACTTCGTGCATGCGTGTTCATAAACCTTATGTGAAGATCAATAAAACCCTAACATTGCTGTAAAAAAAAAATCAATTGAAATCCTACTGAATTCTGCAAGTGCCTCGAATAGCCTTTCCAATTTTAATGCAATTGCATTTCACAGCCGTTTCCGATTTTGTTCGAAATTACATCACATGTGTCATTTCCTTTTACTTTCGTTTTGTCATCGAAGGGAATCTCAACAGCAATTTTGACATCACTGCTGATAATAAGCATGAATTATTAATCTAATGCAGTGCTAACACAACCTCAGCCATCAGAATACGAGACAAGAATCATACGTTCTGTAGAAAACAGCTTAAAATAAGCATCATTGAAAGACGATGTCAAAAAATTTCATCCACATGGTTTGACCTCCCTAAAATGACCGAAATCGGTTCCAAATATATTCGGATCCCTGTTTCAAGCCATCCAAGTTCTACTGTAATATGTTTAAAAATTCTTCTGCATAAAGCATGAAAAATGCTGTAAACAGATGTAGATTTGCAGGTATGGTGAAGCTTTATTTATTGTACATTAGGCCATAAAAAAATAATTTATTGGTTCACAGGCCCTCCCTCATCTACTTTGAGGCTTGAAAAAAGCCCCTCATTGACCCTATTTTTTGCCATTTCAATAAAATAAAAACAAAAATCACCTCCCTCACTACATTTTTGGTGGTTTTTACAATGTAAAAAGCTGACTCATCCATTTTTTGGCAAATAAAAAGATAAAAAAAATCACCTCCCTCCCTCATTATTTTAAATGAAAAATTGCCTGAGAACCAATCAATTAATTTTGTATGGCCTTACATGATGTTGATTGAAGCAAAAACCTTGGTATAATTCATCTAGCCTAGCTCCTAAATATGATAGGGTTCACTGTTGTAACTCTGTTTTTCCATCCATCAAACTTTATTCCTGGATACTCCCATTTTTTGCCAAATTGAACAGCAACTTCTGTTTAAGGCCCTATCAAGTTAATTTGTAGATTCTCATCCACCTTAAACAAAAAATCTGGGGCGGGTGGGAGGGTTTTATTTAATATTTTTTTCTGATTTTCACTAAAATTGATAGGAATTTAAAGAAAATTTCTGAATAATTGAAAATAAAAAAAAATTGAGCTCAGAAAAAATGGGGCGGGTGGGGATGAGAATCTATTAATTAATTTGATGTGGCCTTACTAGTAAATGATTTTCTATTTTTTCTGGGAGAGCTTTCAAGTAGTATGTGCAGAAGCTTACAAATGTCTTTTCTTGTCTGACATATGCTTTAATAAAATTTATCACAGCAACATATCTTATTTTATTAAGAATGAACACAAAAGGAATTTGTTAGTGAAATTTTAGTAAAATTCACAAAAGATTTAAATAGATTTCTTTCTTTTTATGCCCTGCCTAGGATAGTAGGGGGGCATACAGTGTTTAGGTCTGTCCATCCGTCCGTCTGTTCGTCCGTCCGGAGTCAGGTTTACCCTCAGGTTGAAGTTTTTTTTTCTGTGAAGGATGTTTGCTATTACATGGGTCACAGATGTCCTATAAATCCTATATTTCCTATAAAAATCAGCCATGTCCTATATTTGGATTTTTTGTCCTATAATACCTATAAAATTAGCATTCATCATTAAACAAAAGTATGTATACAAAAATTTTGTAAAGTAAATAATAGAAAAAGGGCAACACTTGCCTGCACAGCCATTTTATTTCAAAATTTGGCCTTATTATGAAAGATTTATACTTTAAATTGGGAACTTATTGCATGACATTGTTTTGTGATTCCCTACTGTTTATCACGTACCAGCAGGAGTCCATTAATTAATATAGTCTTAAGGTACCAGTTAATTGAAAGAAAACCACCCGACCTTTAATTTAAGCACACTGAATACCTACATGTTGGACATCATTTGAGTTATTTGATATATAACTATATACTAAAGTAACTGCAAATTTGGTTTCTGTAGGTAGCTATTTTGGACAAATTTTGTCTTTTTTGTGCAGATCAAACATTTTTGAAGCCATAAACCAAACGATGTATAAAATGATAGAGAACAAATGTAAAGCTATAATCTGCAAAGGACAAAGTTCTGCATAAGTTTGTGTAAACTCCTTAGTTTTAAGCAGAATTTAAAAAGACTTAAATATAGGAAGTTTCCAAATAAAATCGTGTAGAAAGGAAAATTACCATATAGGAAGTTTCCAAATAAATTTGTGTAGAAAGGAAAATTACCATATAGGAAGTTTCCAAATAAAATCGTGTAGAAAGGAAAATTACCATATAGGAAGTTTCCAAATAAAATTGTGTAGAAAGGAAAATTACCATATAGAAAGTTTCCAAATAAAATCGCGTAGAAAGGAGTATTATCATGGCATGTACTTATTAGGCAATAGCAGGGAACATAATTTAACATTTTGATCTTTTGAAAAACACATTCAAAACAGTCCTCTCTGAAACTAAAGTCTGATTAGAATTATTTGGTATTTGCAAAGATCATTTATTTTTAAATCGTTTAAGCATTAAATAAGCAAATGAATTTATGGAGATCAACTTTTTTTGAACTGCACTCCTTCTTCCATGAAAAAATATCTTGCTATTTTCAAATTAAAAAGTAATGGTAATTGGAGAGTTGGAGTCGGTCATATGTTAGCCAACCTGGTTATGCCAGGTAGAGCTTTTGCCATAACTTGTCGTTCGTCCGTCGTAGTATACTTTTCATTCAAAGATCTTCTCTGAAACTACTGGGCCAATTGGAACCAAACTTGGTGACAAGTCCTTTGGTGGTCCCTGTTAAGAATTGTATCTGGCAGGTCCGTACCTCATCCAAGATGGTCGCCAGCAGGGAACATAGTTTAAACTTTGGACCCTAGGGAAAATACATTCAAAGATCTTCTTCTCAGAAAGTACCAGTCCAATTATAACCAAACTTAGTCACAATGGTCCTTAGATGGTCCCTTCCAAAAAAAAGGTATCCGGCAAGCTGGTCGCCAGAGGAAAACATAGTTTTAACATTGGACAGTATGGAAAATACATTCAAAGATCTTCTTCTCAGAAACTTAACTAGTCCAATTAAAAACAATCTTAGCCAAAATGATCCTATGATGGTCCATTTAATGAAAGGTATCCTGTAGGCCCATACCTCATCCAAGATGACTGCCAGCGGGGAACATAGTTTTAACAATGAACCCTCTAGAAAAGACGTTCAAAGATCTTCTCAGAAACTACTAGTCAAATTAGAACCAAACTTAGTTACAGTGGTCCTTTGATGGTCCAACCCAAGAAAGGTATTGGGCAGGTCCATACCTCATTTCAGCTTGCTGCCAGTTGGGAACATAGTTTTTACATTGGACCTATCGATTTTCTGGGGAACCCCTGTCCAAATTTTTATTTGAATAGTGGTCTGATATGGATTGTACTGGATGGTGGAGCTCTCAGTTGCTATGGAAACTAGACCAGAAAACTGAAATTTGAGAAAAAAAGTATTCTGCTAGATATTTTATTTGATATTGGCAATATGTATACTAGATAACAAGGGGAACCCCTGCCTATTTTTTTTCAATAGTGTTCTGTTATGTGTTGTATTGGATGATGGAGCTTTCGGTTGCCATGGAAACCAAACAGGAAAACTGTTATTAAAAAAAAAAAGAAGTATTCTGTTAAATTTTATGTTTTGTTTTTAGAAATATGTTAACAGTAGTTAATAAGGAGAACCCATGCCCAAATATTTTTTGAAATGGGCTTGTAATATTTTAATTTCTGCAATAATTATTACCTAGATTACAAGGGAAACCCCTGCCCAAGTTATTTTTGAAAGGTGGTCTGAAATGGGTCAAATTGGATAACGCTTCCAAACACATTTAAAGATCTTTTCTGAAACAACTTAGAACACAATGGTACTTTGATGGTACCTTCCAATAATTAGGTATGGACTGTACCTCATCCAATATGGCTGCTAGCATTAAGATAGCTTATATTGGGTTCCATTAAAAGAATTAAGTCTCTGAAACCACTAATCCAATTAGAACTAAACTAAAGTCCTCTGGTGGCCTCCTTAAAATTTGCATTTGGCGTGTCTTCATCCAATCCAAGGTGGACTTCAGCAGGGAACATAGTTTAACATTGAATATTATTTGAAATGCTTTTTATCTATGTCAGCCATGGGCCAGGGGAGCGATACAGGCTTTTGAGAGCCTCTTGTTTAAAAAATTTTGTCAGTAAAATTGTCCTATAGAGGTCCTATTTTAAGCCAAAAAATCCTATATTTGTCCTATTTTCTTGAAAAAAACCCTATTTTTCCTATAATTTTGAAGCCAAAAGTTGCTATGACCCTTGCTATTATCATGAAACTTTGCATAAATACAATTAGGGCATAATTAAACAAAAATCATACTAAAAATTTTTCCCGGCTACCAACTTCATGCTTCACTGATCATGGGAAAAAGGGGGGTAGTATGAGGTTTACCCTTAGGTTGATTTTTAAGGCAGGTTCTCTGCCTTCTAGCTGTCGGGTAAAGCCATCTTCAAAAAAGTCTGTTTCAACAGACTCCTACATTAAGGAGACTACTTTGTATGAAAAGAATCGGAATGATCCAGACTATCGTTAAAAACGCGTACGGCTTACCAGTTATTCATACGAAGGCATAAAAAATAATCCATTCATGTGGCGATATGTTTACAGTGTCCATTTCATGATCAACTACATCGTTTTATGTGTTTATTGTATTTATTTAATATCTTTTAAGAGATACGTTGCTTTTTTAATCTCAGAGCACTTAAACTGACATTCGAAATTCACGATTCTGTTCATTCATAAAAATTTCCTGTGGCGCGCAGTTTTTATGAATGGATACATAGTAACTTCTAGTTTCGCTGTTGTAACCAGAGTTGTTAACCCTCCCGGTCTCACCGTTAGGCTACCGGTTTCGGCAGCCGGTCTCGCGTCTACCGATATGCCTCTGAAAGCTCCCGATATTAAGATTTTCTCTTAAAAATATTTTCCGTTACACCGGAAGTAAATATTGGCTGTTCCAATCACACCCTGCGAGGTAAACAAAGGCTGTTCCATTCACATCCCGCCTAACGAGATTACGTTAATGTTTATTAATGCTATTTTTTACCCTTGCGGGTTGACAGCATACATATACAAAACACAAACAATTATAAACAATGAAACATATATGCATTTAGAACAATTTACGCTAGAACACGAATCAGCTGTGTATTAACGACAAAATGGCGTCGCCTCCGCAATTCAAAATTCCAAAATAAATGGATAAAAGAGATGGACTTTTTGAGCAAAAGTGATAAATATATACACGCAGTGTTTCTGTTGTGTGACATAACCTTTGCCTTAGTGCACGGAGGATGAAATGACGACGGATTATGACGTTGTTCGCCATAGAGAAACAGAGGGGGACAGACGTAGTGCTCGACTTCGGACTCAAAATGCTGAAATTCTGTTTACATTTTTCACAGTAACTTCGGTGTTTTGTTATTTGTAGCTGAGCACAACTAGCTTGCACTGATGAGACATAAGTTGTCGAAATGCCCATATGTAGATAGTAAATTTACAGTGACTTCGTTATTGAGTTATTAAATAATGAAACTTAAGAACTAGATGACTTGACAGAGGAAGTGACAAATTTGGAAATATCAACATTAATTAAGCCACCGAGTGTTACACTTGTACTCGGGCTTGTACTTTGGAATACTTACATGTACGTATACCAACAAAGAGGAGCAAGACGATGAAATGTAAATAAATAGAGTTTTAAATAAATTGCCAACATCCCATATAAAAACTGAAAAGACAACCTAAACCGGGAAGGAAAATTTCGGATTTTAATTCTTGAAAAAATTAAATGTCAAGATTTCAGCAAAACAGTAATAATTACAGAACTTCTGGAATACCCAGGAACCTGCCTTAACAGCATTCCATGCTTTGATTTTTTCTGTGAAGGATGTATGCTATTATCATGACACATATTACACATTAGGGTATAATTAAACAAAAATCATAATAAAAATTTATCCCGGCTACCAACTTCATGCTTCACTGATCAGGCAAAAAAAAAAAAATATGTGTGTTTCCGGTTACCCGACCGACCCTAATTTTTCCTTCCGACCCTAAAGTTTTTTTTCCATACTTCAAAATGTTCTTGTGTGATCTCGATCGTTTTAGCGGTAGTCTTCCGTTTTGTTGGAAGCAACACCACTCAGATGAGTCTTATTCCACAACCGCTAGCATTATTCATCAGAAAATGCACGAAGAATCGTTAAAATCAACAGGATTCCCGACTCCTGTCGTCAAATCCGCCATTTTTACTCGTCTGATTTACACTTCCTGTTTTAGCGGTATGACTAAACACCGGAAATACGGCAATGACAAACATACAATGCAACGAACGAAAAATACAAAGCAAAAAAAACAAAAACAAAAAAAAACTTTTTGCCGACCTACCGACCCTATTTTCAAATACCTTGTAAACGGAAACACACATATATTTTTTTTTGGCCTCATGAAAAAAAAGGGGGGGGGGAGTATGAGGTTTACCCTAAGGTTGAAGTTTTTATTCTGTGAAGGATATATGTTATTATCATGAAACTTTGTATAAATACACATTATGGTATAATTAAACAAAAATCATAATGCAAATTTATCCTCGCTGCCAACTTCATGCTTCACTGATCTTGGATAAAAGGGGGTAGTATGAGGTTTACCCTAGGGTTGAAGATTTTTTCTGTAAAGGATGTATGCCATTATCATGAAACTTTATATAAATACACATTAGCATCTAATTATAACAAAAATCATAATAAAAATTCACCCTTACTATCAACTTCTTGCTTCACTGACCATGGAAAAAAGAGCGGTAGTATGAGATTTAACCTCAGGTTTAGGTTTCTTTTCTGTCACAGATTATGCTATTATCATGAAACTTCATTTAAATACACATTAGGATATAAATAAAAAAAAAACCAAATATTGACCCATGCCACCAACTTCATGCCTCACTGATCATGAAATATAGCATTGCTCAAAATAGCTGTGAGGTGGGGCATTGTGTCCATTAGACTCATATTCTTGTTAGATTTGCTAATTGTATCTATTAAAATTTCACAGAATTTTACAAATATTTCTTCTGAATGATTGACATTCATCTCTTTCATGATATATTTTCAGGGATGCCATAGAATTTCTTAGTAGTGAAGGCCATATTTATTCCACCATTGATGAAGATCACTTTAAGGCTACAGACAGTTGAAATATGACTGGATAAAACATTTATTTTAATCTACTGCTTCTGTGCTACATACTATATTATACTAACTGGTACACTGGTAGTTGTCCACAGACTTGTACCAGTACGTTCTGTGATTAAAATTGCAGTGCTTGATAAAAAGAAGTCAGACGTGATAAAGACAGAAATATGTTTGTTTTTGACTTCAAAAGAAATAATAAATATGAAAGTATTGCATCATTTGATAATCCCTTGACAAGTTCATTGAGTCATTAGGCCACAATAAAAAAAAAAGATTCCCAGATTATCTTTCCCTCCAACACACTGATTTTTGTTTTGCTTTTTACGAATGTCATGGAAAGTGAGACATATGCATGCAAAGTATGGCAGAGACAGAGACTGAAAACTACTTATGAATGCAGTGTATCTTGAGAACTCTCTAATGTAGAAACATTATTTTTGGCCCTTAGTTAGCTTACATCAGGCATTATCTGACAGACACAAAATCATATGACCTTGACCACTTTTTCATCCTTAAGTGAACGGGTTAAGTTTTGAGATCAGATCAGTGTCTCAATTAAAACTAATGCAGGGCAGGGTAGGTTGATCTTGAGTAGTACATGACTGTATGCCATATGCCTTTTTGACACTAACCTTAATTTCAGGGTTTAGTGGACATGGTTAATTCAATTTCTCAAGTTGTTGGGCAATTGTATTTGATATGTAAGTTGGTCGTGGGCATGCGTAGAACATGACAAGTCTGTCATATGGCTTTTGTCCTTGACGTCAATTTCAAGGTTTAGTGAGCATGTTAAGGTTTTGAGCTGTTAATTAGCAGTTCTATAATCTTGAATGAGGAATAGACAGACAAACCCAGCAAAGATCACAAATGTGCATAAAAGTAATTCATTTCCGGTTGTAAAGAATTACACATTATGAGAAACTGAATTTGCATTTTGCTAAATTTAAAAATGCTCAAACATTATGTCTAAATAAAATTATCCCAGATTCTCACCCCTGCCTGCCCTGATTTTTTTTTTTTTGCCCACCTCAAAAAAAATTATTTTGATTTTTTGGTCAATTTTGGTAAATTTTTTTTTCAAAAATTTTCACAGAGTTTTATAACAAATATAAAATAAAAAAAATTGCCCACCCACACAAAAATTTTGAGAAAAAATGGATGAGAATATAGGAATTATTTTATCATTGCCTTAAAAGTATGTAGTTCAACAAAATACAGTATAAAAGGGGCTTTATTTGACACACAATGTACAATTTGGTTTGTTCATTGATACTTCCAGTGGTGTGCTATAATTTTATCAAATATTTATGAATGGAAACATTGTAAGTACTGCTATCAATGTTGTAATTTGTAAAGTTGTATGTATATCTCAGTATATTACTTTGAACGTTTTATTATCCCCTTTCCCAACGGAGTTGGGTAGGGGATATAGCATCTCACCCGTCAGTCCGTCCGTTCGTCCCACCTCAGGTTTAAGTTTATGTTAAGGTTAATATCTGAGAAACTACATGTGGCACATCAATGAGTGATGCTGCTTCAGATGGTAATTTGGTCACTGACCTACATTTTATGCCTCAGTGACTCCGGTTAAAGATTGCGTTCTGGTTCATATCTGAGAAACTACATGTAGCACATCAATCATCTTTGGTCACTGGATGCGTCTTGGGGAGTGATGCTGCTCCAGATGATAACTGGGTCGCTCTGACCTACATTTTTTGGTCAATGACTAGGGTTAAAGTTTGCATTAAGGTTCATATCTGAGAAACTACATGTGGCACATCAATTATCTATGGTCAGTGGATGTGTCTTGGGGAGTGATGCTGCTCCAGATGATAATTGGGTCACTCTGATCTTATATTTTATGCTTCAAGGACTCGGGTTAAAGTTTGTGTTAAGGTTCATATCTGAGAAACTACTTGTGGGACATCAATAATCTTTGGTCAGTGGATGCGTCTTGCAGAGTGATGCTGATTCAGATGATAATTTGGTCACTTTGTCTTACATTTTACACTTGAGTGATTTGGGTTATAGTTTCCATTAATGTTTATATCTGAGATACTACATGTTACACATCATTGATCTTAATGTGCAGTGGATGTACCTTCACATCATACATCTTTATATTTGATTAGGGTTATTATTTCTTGACTAAGCTGTCGTTTGCGTCTGCTCCCACTTCTAGTTGTTTATATTGACATTTTATCTAGTTTTTATTTCCAATCAAAGCAGTAACTTCGTTTTCAATCAATTGTCTACTGTACCTGACAGATGCTTGTGCATCTATAAACACACATAAATGTACTTAATTTCATGTACGCCTGCTTATGTGGTAATATGATTTTTGAAATAGCATGAAGTTTCCTTATGGAAAAAAATGAAATGGAAAATTATTATACCCCCGCTCCGAAGGAGGGGGGTATACTGTTTTACCTCTGTTCGTTCGTTTGTCCGTCACACATGCTTTCGTCGCATTTTACTCAGCAACTACACATGACGGCCACTTGATATTTGGTATGGAGCATCAGTATGGGGTCCTATACTGCGCCTCCCCTTTTCGGATATATTGAATCACCACTTCCTGTTTACCGACTTTGTGAATTTTTTATCTCACCTGGCCTAAAGGCCATGTGAGCTTTTGCCATCACTTTGCGTCCGTCTTCCGTCCATCCGTCTGTAAACTTTTCACATTTTGGCTATCTCCTCTGAAACCACTGAACCAATTTCAACGAAACTTTACAGGAATGATGTATGGAAGGTCCTTTACTTAGTTTGCCGAAAGTTTTCCGATCCGCCAAAAAACATGGCCCCCAGCACTGAACTTAGATTTAACATTGGACCCTATGGGAAAAAGCATATATTTGCAATCTCCTCTGAAGCTACTGAAGCAAATTGAACCAAACTTTACAGGAATGATGTATGGAAGGTCCTTTACTTAGTTTGCCGAATTTTTTGCAATCCGTGAAAAAACATGGCCGCCAGCGCAGAACATAGTTTAACATGGGACCCTATGGGAAAAGCATATATTTGCTATCTCCTCTGAAGCTACTGAAGCAAATTGAACCAAACTTTACAGGAATGCTGTATGGAATGTCCTTTACTTAGTTTGCCGCAATTTTTTCGATCCATGAAAAAACATGGCCGCCAGCGCAGAACATAGTTTAACATAGGACCCTATGGGAAAAGCATATACATTTGTATTTGCTATCTCCTCTGAAGCTACTGAAGCAACTTGAACCAAACTTTACAGGAATGATGTATGGAAGGTCCTTTACTTAGTTTGCCGAAATTTTTTCGATGCGTGAAAAAACATGGTCGCCAGCGCAGAACATACAGTACAGAAAGAGATATACCATAACTAATCACTGTGATAGTGGGAATGTCTTGGAAAGTGATAGAGATTAATTTTTACCTTGAAAATTTTTTTATTAGGGCAATAAAACTCAAGTTTTGTAAGGAAATTTCCTATTGTACAGGTAAAAATCTAATTAAGCAGGTAAACTTCAAAGAAATTACAGGTAAAAAGGGTAATAAAATTTAACCCTCCCACTCTGTTTTATGGCTTTTTAGGTCTATCACAGTGATAGTATGTCTGTGATTTTATGTGTAAAGGATTAAAATTTATGTCTTTCCAAGTGATTTGTTATGGTATGTCTCTGTACTGTAGTTTAAAATGGGACCCTATGAGAAAAGCAAATATTTGCTACCTCCTCTGAAGTTACTGAAGCAAATGGAACCAAACTTTAAAGGAATGATGTATGGAAGGTCCTTTACCTAGTTTGCCGAAATTTTTTCAATCA
>MJUU01016208.1:92628-105725 GCA_002080025.1 Modiolus philippinarum | reverse complement strand
TATAGGCTTATTTGCCGTGACGTCACAACCTCGATATTTTAACCTGTGGAGCCTTTTGGCTGGCAAGAAATCGTAATCATTAATAGATGATTTGCCAGTTACGGAAGTTCTTGTCAGTTCTAGTCAAATTTTGTTATTTTTGGTCAAACCTTCAAAGGGAAGTAACTCCTACACCGGACAAACAAACATTGAACATGCACACTTGTTTTAAAGTATGGTCTTCGTGTTTAGCAAGTTTGGACAAAGTAATTTCCTACACAATATTTATGATATTCTCAACAAGTTAGCATATTTTGGAACCTTTAATACTTTCTTAGTCACTGAGGAGACAGTTCAAGTTAGTACAGTTGTTTATCTTGTTTTACTTGACACAAGTAGCACTTTAAAGCATGGTAAGCGGTATTTGGGATTGGGTTTTGAATCATGTTGCTGACTAAACATCGGCTAGAGGTTAAACTATCATAACTTTTGATTAAAAACGCTTTATTTTTTGGTTGATTTTCACAAGCAGGGAACCATTCTGTCCCCTTGAGATTTTTCAAAAAGTTACATCCCTTCTGGGTTTTGCTAAATTTATTCTGTTGATTGCAGAACTGGCAAATGGTCTATTAGGTTATAAAAATGTCATTTTCAATTAACTTGTATGGTTTTGTATTTAAAGGTAATTTGATAATTTCTTTTGATCTGAATTGAAGACATTTTACAGTTTAACAGGATATAAAAATGTTCTATATTTGATTATTTTAATTTGGTCTAATTGGCATTTTTGTAAAGTATTCAAATTTTTGACAATTTCCAAATATTTGAAATACACATTTCAAATTATTCAGAGGAAATTTAGAAAAAGTAAATCGGTAGAAAAAATACGAAAATCTTGAGGTTTATTATGCATTTTACAGATCCAAAATCGGCCTAGTATGTAAAAAGTTATTCAAATAATAAAATTCTGCCCCATTGCTATACAATGCAATTTATTTCTGAAATACAATTTTGCCATCCAAAAAATTGATTTTGTGACGTCACTGATTGGATTCGCGAACAAGCCTATTATATATATACATGTAACATGCTCTTCAAAATTAGGGTCTGCCGGTAGGCATATGTTTTCATTTTTTCAAAACTTTTTACCTAGACATATAGGGAGTTACTTCTGGACTTAAACAGTGCTTCTTTAAACATAGGTAATCAACGATTACAAAGTTCGCCTCGTTATGGTACATTGTCAAAGATGCATGCATATGCAAGTTTTAACCTGGATATGGGATGTTGTCTCCTTGACATTTACCTTATTTCCTTTCTTTTTCATGATCCTTACATGTACAGTGACTGAGATCTGAACTCTTCAGTAAATTTGGATGTAAGTCAATCAAGCAGAAAATATAGGTCAAAGTGACCCAATATTGACTGGATGCTGACCTTCCATCAGAGATGCATGCATATGCAAGGTTACATGATCCTAACATGTATAGTGACCGAGATCAGAATGTGGATCTAAATTTAAATGAAAGTCATTCAAGAAGAAAATATAGGTCAAAATGACCTAATTTTACCAGGATGCTGACCTACCATCGGAGAGGCATGCCAGTGATTTTGTTACCTTTTTTCAAGGCTACCTCTACCTTTCAGTTTGGGAAAATTTATCGCAGTATTTTCAAAATTGGGATTTTTTTTTCATAACAAAATACTACAAAATATTAGCAATTTCAATGGAAATTTTGGCATGTACTCTCTCTGAGGCCTTCCAGTAATCTCACTGAATGAGGCCCTACTGACTTGACTGCATTTGTAAGAAAGCGTTTAATATTCAGACCACTATGCTTGCCTAAAATACCCCCTTTGCTGTGTGAAAAATAAAGCCATTGATAACTATTTAAGAAGTTTGCATCATTAAACCTCCATTGATCTGTTGACAGTGTTGTACTATTAAGGACAATAAATAATGAAGAGTCAATATTATCCCTTGTTCACTGGGTTTTTGATGATCAGGTTTACTATTTTTGGGCTTTGGGGAAGAGGTTTTATCAATATCAAGTTCAACAAATTCATGTAATCATTTCCCAAACATTCGTTACAAACTTTGAAATAAATTTTGTAGGGGCCAGTATTTTGTTATCCTTGGCTTTATTGTATGTGACAGCTTTTTTGTAAAGAAATTGCTGTTGGGACACATTTGGTACTGAGTACAGTATATTGTAGGGAAAGGAAACAAACTTTTTTTTGTAAAAATGAATGGTTATATGTTGTTATGTTATCTTCCTCCGTTTGTATGGAAGACTCCATTTCCGGAGAAGCTACATCATATGTGCGCTTGAAAGAAATCACAATTATTCAAGTACTTAGATGTGTTCAATTGACATAGACATAGTCAACATCGTATTTTGGGAAGATTTTTTTTCAACTTCCGGAAATAAAAACGGAGAGTTGGGAAATTATCTCTGGGGGAAACAGCCGAAATTCGGCTGCAATTTGAAGGGAACCAAATCACTGCATGCATATGCGAGGTTACATGATCCTAACATGTAGAGTGATTGAGATCTGAACTAGGACATAAACTTGAATGCAAGTCGTTCAAGCGGAAAATATAGGTCAAAGTGACCTTATTTTGACTGGATGCTGACCCACCATCAGAGATGCATCCTTATGCAAGGTTACATGATCCTACCATGTACAATGTATGATGACTGAGATCTGAACTCGGACGTAAACTTGAATGATAGTCATTCAAGCGGAAAATATAGGTCAAAGTGACCTAATTCTGACTGGATGCTGACCTACCATCAGAGATGCATGCATATGCAACGGTACATGATCCTAGCATGTATAGTGACTGAGATCTGAACTCGGACGTAAACTTGAAAGTAAGCCATTCAAGCAGAAAATAAAGGTCAAAGAGACCTAATTTTCTTGGAGGCTGTGAGATAGCCCAAGGTGCATCTGTATACAAAGTTTGATGATCCTACCCTTCATAGTTACCAAGATATATACTTAAATGCGGACTCAGACGTAGACGTAGATGGGACGCGGATAAGGACGCCGGGGGTACTCCAATAGTCCCCCTCAACTTCGTTGAGGCGAACTAAAAATTGGAAAAAAACTTTAGAGTAGGTACTTTTAGCCCCTAAAATCTAGGGTCAGTCAGGTTACCGGAAACACAGATTTTTTTTTTATTCTGCCTAAAAAGAGGATTTGAATTCCAAGTTCCAAGCATGTAACATTAGCTTTTTGCATCTTTCACACATTGCAATTACTACCCTTTTCAAAATGCTTTCTTTTGTTGAAATAAAAGTATATTAGTGTAATCATTAGTGTGTTATAAGATCGAAATATTAATCATAAATAATAGGAAGGTTTGCGAACCTCATTAGTGATGTCATAAAATCTCTAATTTACATATGCAAATTAACATTTTTGGTTGGCAAAGTCGTAGTAAGACCAGGCCACTTTATAACAATGTAAAAGCATTTTTGATCTTTTTCATTTTTTCATTATCCATCCGATTTCGGATCTGTAAAATGCGTAGTAAACTTTTAAGATTTTCATATTTTTTCTGCCGATTTACTTTTTTAAAATTTTGTGCAGAAAAATTTTTATGCTGTTTTAAAAAATGTCAAAATTGCCCAATTTAATATACTTTACAAAAACGCTAATTACATAGATATTGAAAATAAATTTTTGTGAAAAATTAATACCCTGTAAAAGTCTAAACATTCAAGAATTTTGATCAAAAAGAATTATCAAGATACCTCAATTAACAATTTCTTACAAGTGAAATGAAAATGACATTTTTATGACCCTTACCACGATTTCTTGCCAACCAAATTTACCTTTTCAAGTCTGTGACGTCACGGCGAACTTTCCTATAGGAAATTTTGTATTCGGTAAAAAGCTCATTAGAGCTTATGTTGTAAATTTATATAATATGCCGAATCAAAATAAAGTTTTATCTATCTATCTTATCTTATCTATCTAAATACTCCCCCTCCCCCCCAAAAAAAAATCTAGTCAAAAAAATAGTTCCATTTGGAATCTTTTAACACTGTTCAAAAGCACCTCACCTAGCACCGAGCATTAGCAAAAGGTTCTGTGACGTTACGCTATTGTTAATGTCACAGTATGTCTACCAAGGATAGAGAAAAACCAAGCCCCCAACAAGCCTTGGGACTGAACGTATTTTTTTTTTTACAAATTTCGTCATGGCAGTGAATTCGAAAAGGTTATAATATACTTGAGTGATGGATATACGACCCTTTTAGAGTCCAAACGCATGTTGATTTAGAGGTGGGGTACCTATACTATGTCATAGCCTAGCTATGACATGTAATGATGTACAAATATGACAAGAATTGAGAAACAAGTGCCTGTGGCTTTGGATAAAGTGTCTTCTCATAACATTGCTAGTGTCAAAATGCAAAAGTGATAGCACTGACAAACGCAAATCCTGTTACGAATCAAATGTCAAACAGTATTAAAATACTTTAAACGTTAATGAGAAAATATATACTTGAGTCTTGACAGAAAATATTCATACCAGGAAGTCCGCTTACGAATATAATAGCAATATGCTGATCGGATACGGGAACAAAAAATCCGGTATCAGACAACTTACTGTCAAGGAAGATCGAAGCAATAGCTGGTTTATAACTGTCAACAAAATCCTAAGAAAGTATGACCTAAAGGAAGCAATTGAATATATACTTAACCCGACCAAAAAGTCTGTGTGGCAAAAAATTAATAGATCACAACTTCATGATACATCATGTACCTAATCTGCCACCCCTGGATATTATTCAATACACATCATCACAAGCAATTGGCATAACTCGAGCAAATCCACAACTTATGACAATACCAAGCCTACAAGATCAAATGCGCAAAAATGAACCCGACCTATCCAAGAAAATAGAATTCCCCTAGATAAGACTCTTCATGGAATCATTCCAAACCTTCAATTAGGTGAGCAAAATATACGTTATATCATTGAACCAACTTCTCATACAACTGAAATTCCTACAGAAAAGATGAAGGTTAGCACCCCATCTTCTTATACATCAGACAATGAAAATACATCAGAAATTCCTGAATCAGCATGTCCGTCTGTAAATCCGTCATTATCACCGGCACACATTGTAGAAACTGTTGAGAAAATAGATGCTAAAATGAATCAGATGAATCAGATGAAACAACACTTCAAGAGTCATCTTTTTTAGGACATTGCCATACTTAACTAATCAAGAAAAAGATAATATAAAGATAGTCACATGATAATTGTAAAAATGTATATAATAATGTCCCGAAGTTGTCTCAACATCAGAACCCTTAAAAAGTGTAACAATAGAGATATCTACTGGTGAAATAAAACTTTACAAACTTACTTTTCATATCCGAACAGGTTTTATTCAGGTTCAAGGCAACAAGTTCAATGCATTATTTTCGCAGAAAGATTTTCCAATCTTGCTGCAGATAGTTCATAGTTTAAAAGGTCCAACTGAGCTAAAATCTGTCCAGCTAGAGGAAACAAAACCAGAAGTGCAGATTGAACACAACATTTCTGAAGGTGACAAATTTTCAAATCAAGAAAACACTTCATTGAAAGTTCCTGTTACAAGTAATCCACAAAAAAAGGACACAAATAACAATCTATCTACAAACAATGAAGGCAATGTTAATGACAGTCAAAACTCAACACAGCTTAATGATGGCTTTTGTAGAATTGAGGCAACCCTAGTTGAAACAGTTGAAAAGATTCATGTGTATCAACAATCAGCTGAACAAGAACTCCATTTAAAAATACAGGACCTAAGTAAAATTATGACAGATTTACAGTGTAAACCAAAACAACCAGAAAACTCCGCACACATGAAAACACTCGAAACAAAGATTTCAGACCTCACAGCAGAAAAAGACTCGCTTCAGCAGCAACTAAAAATCGAGCGCAATAATATTACCTTAAACAATGCCAGTTATGAAGCAGCCATAAAACATGAGAAAAATATTGTGTCTAATTTAAGAGAGGAGCTACAAAGTGTCATTACCAATACTACAAAAGAAATTGAATTCAATAGCAATAGGATGGAAGAAAAAACCAGGAAATTAATAATCTGCATCAGCAAGTTAAAGATCTTACAACCCAAATGTCACATTTACAAGATGAAAATCTTTCTTTAAAAGCTCAAATTGGCAACATGTATGATGAACAAATGCTTAAAGCAAATGAAGCTAAAGTTGAAAAACAGAAGCAGGAATCTGATATAAATTCTGCCTTACTTATTGGAACCTCAATTATCACACATATTGACGAAAAGAGACTTACACATGCAGTGGAAGTAAAAAAGATTATCAGTTACACAATGGATGAAGCTAAGCAGAAGGTAAACAGCCTGACAATTAAGCCAAATGTTATTATTATGCACATTCTCACCAATAATATAAAAACTAAAGACTCATCAAGTTGTCTGAGCGAAATGCAGGCATTTATAAATGATGTTTTAAAGAAATGGCCAGAAATAACAGTTATTGTCTCTTTAACAACTCCGCGAACTGATGACGTAAAATATCATACAACAGGACAGATTGTGAATGCATTGTTGAGGCAAAAATATGGTCAGGATAAAAATGTGTATCTTGTAGACCATAGCAATATGTGTCTTGATGGCTTGCCTATTGCAGAATTCTTAGGAGATGATGGATATCACCTAAGTGAAAAAGGTGTTACTCAATTGGCTACTAATATCCAAAAGGTGATTCATAGTGTTCTGGAAATTCCTGTTTATAAACCGCGCCAAAGAAGTAGATCAGTAGGCAGAAGAGGTCGTGGACGGGGTCGTGGGCGTTATTAAAATATGTATTATTCTCAGTGTTGTTGACTATAAAAGTATTGATTGTATGTAACATTTTGAGCTATAGCTGATAGAAGTTATCAGTAGTTGGTAGTAGTACAACAATATTGAGAAAATACAACAGAGCCAGTTAGTGTAACAGAAAGTAGATTTTTTTTCTCTTTAAATTATTTATATTTTTCAATCTTGAGAAAGATAACACTAATTTTTCTTTTTCTTAAATTTTGTTTATTAACATTTATAGACCATCTTGGAATTATGAGGGTCACTACCCATAGGTCATTGAATATGTGTTTCTGGAATGTTGGAGGATTAATATCCAAAAATATAGACAAAACAAATGATCCCTTATTTATATCAGAAAGAGCCAAATTTGATATAGTTTTTCTTGCGGAAACACATATGGGTCCAGAAATTAATAAAAGCCAGCTAGGTCCATTTAAATTTTATTCAATATGTAGAAAAATGACTAAATATAACAAGAGCTGTCGCCGAATGGCAGCCAAATATACCCCCCGCTCATTGAACCCTGAATCGATATGGTAAGTGCAAAATTAAGTTGGTGTGGACACAATACAGGTGTGGACACAGTACAAGTGTGGACACAATACAAGTATGGACACAATGATATAATTTTCAAGAAAGAACTTTTCACAAGGGTTCCAATGAAAACACTCTGTCTAAATCAGACATATATAAAATTCACCTTTTTTTTCCAGCCTATTTGACATTTTATACATCTACATATAGTGTTCTTCTTTTGTCTAAAGTTTCATCAAAATCCTTCAAGTGGATTAAGAGGAGTTGTGCATACGAGGTAACCCATACATAGGAAATCAATGAAAAGTCAAAGTCGAATTATCTCCCCTTCCTGGTTTCTGACAATAATTATATTCCTTCATGCACATCTCCATATAGTGTTCTTACTTTGTGTAAAGTTTCATTAAATTCCTTCAATCAAATACGAGGATTTCCATACGAAGCAGAATGAATGTAAAATATTTATTAAGTTATATTTTTAATATGTCATTGTTATATTTTTCATCTATATTTCACTATCGACCAAGTGCGAATCGACGGGATCATTATCAGAGTCTGGACAATATATGCTATTCCGATAAAGGAATTATTACTGTCATAAAATCAATAATGTTTACGACAGTAATAATGACTTTTTCAACAATCGCATATATTGTTTTGACTATCATAATGATCTCGTCGATTCGCACTTGGTCTATAGTGTATTTCATATTAATAAAACAACGACAGTAGAATACCGAAGGAACAAAGGGGTGAAATTCACAAAAATCGAAGTCCAAAGACAGGGCAAAAAACAACGACGCTAGACACAAAAACAATGACGCCAGACAGACACAAAGCACAGAACCTATATCATATTTTGTTGTTGTTCAATTTCTTATATATTAACAATACAATACACAAGATAATAAGTTGTTGGCCAAATGAATGCATCTTACATTACGTCATTTTGAAATTACGTCAGTAGAACATAATCTAAGTCAGATAGTTAATGACGTCAGTTGTGAAAAAAATACTTTTCACATATACTCGTTATGAGGGGACATTGTCGTTGTCCTAAAATCATAAAATCAATCTCAATTGGATACATTTCAGTTACGCTTTGCTTGATCTTGAGAGATTATCTCATATTGGATACATTATCATACTTATGGCATTTTTTTACTTGGTAAGAAGTATGACAATTAAAGCGTGAATTTTATTCCTATGTTGGGTACTTTTTAAAATATGCTCAACTTGTCGAAAATCGTTTAAATTAATATATGCTAAACTTGTACGTTTCCTGACTTATTAGCAGTCGAACATGGCTCTAAATAACCTTTTGTGTCAATTTTAGCTATTTCACAGTGTTTCAGAAGATGGTACTCCTGAAAGGACACCGAGAATCAATTTTTTTGCTGCGAACGTAAAATATTTTCCCTTCCAAATGACGATTAGTTTATTTTGGTTCTGGAGGTCCTATACAACGAATTTTAACAAAAACCTACAAAAATTACCGGACTTCTGAGTCGTGTTCAAACCAGAATACATTTCTGGTACTATACGTAAAAAATCAATACATCAATACATTGAGAGGGATCACTAATTAATGAACAATGTTGAGCTAAGGGTGGTTTATATTCAATTGGCCTGGTATCCTGGCCCATGCTGGATACCGCGAGGTTGGGACAGGTTTTCAAGCTGTTGCAGGTTAACTGTTTTTCGTCAATCAAAATTTAGTTTAAGACATCAGGCACTCCGTCTCACTGGTATTTGAGGAGATCGTTTCTGCCTTCATAGAGTTCCTATCTCGAAAGTCCCGTATTGCATACATGTGACAAGTTTAGCTGCCGAATCTTTTTTTCTAACTGAAAAGGAAAGGAAATGGGGTAAATGTCAAGGAGACAACATCCCATATCCAGGTTAAAACGACCCAAAATAAAGCATCTAGGGGTCGCCGTACGGTCTTCAACACAGTGAGGAACCTGACACCATATAGCAAGCCCTAAATGGCCCAAAAGTGTAAAAAATGGGATAAATCAATGGAAACAAACATATCCAATAACCCAAATATCAAGAAACTAAAATTTTATAAGAAGACACGGACAAGCCAATGTACAATTCATTTTGTTCTGACAGTGTATGTAACAGATGATCTCTGAAAGCAGTTTTCGAGAAGATTTAATGCATTCGCAAAATTTGTATGCTGAAGGAAATAATTCACGGGTAAGTGACTACTTTGATGACTTCAAGTGACCATCAATAAAAGTGTTGTTTCATTGCTTGGTTTTACCATGTACGAATTGTTTAAAGGCATTTCATCTTAATTGACAACTCTTTCAAAATTATTGAAAGGCTGTCTCTTGTCCGATTTTAATGAAATTTATTTTAAAAAATGAAGAATTGTTTGAATTTAATTGACTTTTTTGCGATGATTTTTGTCCGTGAACTCTGCATTTTCAACTTATGATTGAAATACCACGTGAAAAATTCTTTGCATGTTTTTATTATATATTTGAACCAAAAGAATTTGAAAAATATTTCAGTTGTGATGAAATACTAGTAATCATAAAACACAATCCTACTGAGATAAAATTATGACCAAATAAACGTAGAAAATAGATGCAATTTTGAATATTTCAAAATAAATTTCATTGAAATCCATAAAGAAATGGCTTAAAAATAATTTTTTTTAAAAGCTATGATTTTATATGAAATACACAGTGAAAATTGCATATTCTCAACACTTTTGACGCAAGACCAACATGTAAAGATTTGTATCATGTGCATTTACTCCATCTGATTATATTCTTTTATAATAATTATATTTTTTTATTGTTTTTAATATTATTATTTTTATTTTCTATTATTATAATATTTTATGATCCTAATTCGAAATATTGCGTTCACACGGCTCTTTAATGGGCATCGAATACGTATTAACTAATTCGCATTATCGAAAACGTTTGCCTGATACGTTTTCAATAATGCGCATTAGCTGAAACGTTTTCGATGCGCATTCATAATTTGTTGACGTCTGAACGCAGCATATGCCATGTAGAGGAACCAAAACAGCAAATGACCAATATGATGAATGTTTAGATCAACTGTATGAAATTATAACAAAATATTCAAAATATACCCCAATTTTATGAGGAGATTGGAATTGTGATTTAAAGCAAGGAAACAGTAAACATGGAAGATTTGCCTCATTGTCAGAATTCATTAAGGAAACACATATAAGAAAAAGAAGGGAAATGTCTTTTAGAATTACTCAACCAACATTCATACATCCAAATGGTCATGAATCATCCACTATTGGTTACATCTTTACTCATCAGGCTATAGACAATCTCCTTGGTGATACAGCTAGAATGGATATGATATCAAACAACACATCAGATCATTATCCACTTATTATCGAAATAAAAACATCTATGGTACTCAAAGGAGAAGCAATATCACCAAATCTTCCCAGAAAGATCAAATCGGACGATGCAGTTAACAAAATATCAAAATATGTTAACAAAGATATTAGGGAACGCTGAAGAATTAATAGATGATAATCCTATAGCAATTTAACAAATTATAGACGTTATTAAAGAGGTACAAGACCGCATTGGAACAAAAAAAACGTCTAAACAACGCAGTAAACATATATGGAAGGAAGAAATTGAGATAAAAATGGCACAAAACAAAGCTGCGCTACACTTGTGGAAACAAGAGGGCAAACCGACTCATGGCCCAACAATGTTAGAACGGAAAAGAACAAAAAATGAATTGCGATCTACAAGATGAAGGGAGATAGCCAGACAAAGGGATGAATCAATTCAGAAAATTATGAATGCAAAACAGGAAGATACAAAAACATTTTATAAGATAATTAGTTCACAGAGGAACACAAAGAAGTTGTGGATGGAGAAGTATACTCCACGCATGATGGAATACTGAATGGATGGAATAGGCATTTTCGAAAGTTTGCAACACCAAACGAAGACATACCATCATTAAATTCTGAAAATAAAGAATTTGATGTCGACGAAAAATCATTTATTTTCATGTCCGTCACAAACCATTATTTTCGCAAAATGCAACATCAAATCATGTATTTGTGATGCAACATTTTTTTTTGTTTAAAATCAAACCCCGAAAATCAGATGGTCGTCCCCTTATTGTCGTGTACAGAAACGTTTTGTGTTGGATCTACAAAATACCTATTATGTATATGTTACAGGGAATCTGTGAAATCAGGGATTACGTATAATCCCTAAAAAATCAGGGAATATAAGTAATCACTAAATTGCTTGGGGATTACGTGTAATCCCTAAATTTTACTAGTGATTACATGTAATCCCTGATTTTTCTTGGAATATTTACACGTTTTCCCTGACCCCCAATACTCCAAATAAAATAACATTCCAAATGGTTTTCATGGTTTGTTTATCAAAGAATTGAGTGTTTATGCATTCAATATCCACCAAATCTGGTAGTTCTGTAATAATAAGTACTTATCTTTAAATAGTTTAATCTGAAATTAACATAAAATTAAATAGTATAGTTGTCCTTTGTCTAACTACTTTTTAATATAAATCTAAAAAAAAACCTTGCTTTGTCGTTGATTGTCAGTGAGTCTAGTTTGAGATCTCCTAAAAAGTTTTGAAAACCACTCATTCTTAGGATAATAGTGAATAAAAGTTTATGATATCGGTATGGATCAAAAAGAAACTTTCACAGCAGAACTGTTTAAAATCCAAAAGGACAACAAAAAATTATATCTCTCAAAAACAAAGATTGACCAAATAATTTCAAGCATAATTTGTTAAAAGAACAAAACTAGAAAACACGAGGGGACTTTAAAAACATAAGTAGATGATATAAATCGGATAATGGTTTTTATGAAATAAAAACGATACGCTAGGCTATGGAATACCCTTGCATAGAAAATTGCGTGTTTGATTGACAAGGGTGTGGTGGCTCATGATGTATTTGTATACTCAAATCAATATTTTTCGTTATTTTTGTCGTGTCGGATTCTACATACACAACTGGACCATGTACAACTCGCTGATCACTCTTAGGTAAAATCATAATTTTGTAAAATGGTAAAACTAGAGAAATTAAATGTTGTTCTAGCGTATTTAATCCTTCAAAAGGTGCTTTATCCATTTCTAAATTATGGAGGTATAGCCTCCTTACACACATAAGAGTTACACGTTTTACACACAATATGCTTCTCTCCTTTTAACATTTCTTTCAACCTCTCATTTTTGCATTAAATTCTTTCTCGTGTACTTGGCTTCGAAACATAAACCGTTTACAGCACACACAAATAAACACCGGTAGCTCTTATTCTTCCGCAAAAAAAAAAAAAAAAAAAAAAAAAAAAAAAACAATTCTATCTCTTCCCACCTTTCGTTCTCCATTGCCTAAGTATCTCCACAAACTACAATCACGCTTTGTTTAACACAATTGAAAAGTCTTTTATAGTAATTGCATATTATTGATAATTGCACAATACCTCATCTTTATTAATTAACTCCTGGTTTTAAATTTATACATTACTGTTGTTATTCTTTTTATCATATCTATATTTATAAATCTGGCTAAGCGATATTGCAATACCAATCCCATCATCCTCTACAAACATGTTCCCAGTACCACCTATAGTAAATGTTTATAATACTTTTCAACTTCCACAAGGAAACAGAAAAATTAAACCCCGCCCCGTTTTATCAGGACGAA
>MJUU01016208.1:54816-65510 GCA_002080025.1 Modiolus philippinarum | reverse complement strand
TTCCCTATTTTGTTTCTAGCTAATAACTGTGTCTAGCTTCTTTTTGTGTCCATCTAATTATTGTGTCAAGCTCTTTACTGTGTCCACATTCACTTTAAACTACTTTTGTTGAAATTTCAGTGGTCGACATGCTGCGGTCGTATCATGCTGTGCTCAGCGTAGCCCTTTATTATAGTTTGACTTAGAATTAAAAAATTAAAATTCAATTAATAATTTTTTTGGTTAAGATTTTTCAAAATGGCTGCAATTGCTGAAGAGCCTCATAGTTTGCTTAGTGGAGGCATCACAGACACAAATACTAGTTGCTTAATAACTTATCATGTGTTAAGCAGAGGATTCAGGTGTGTTTGACAGACAAAAATATCATTACTAAGAAATCACACTTTGATTAAATCTTTCACTGGAGTATTGTCCTATCTCTAGTTTACTGTCATGTGGCAATCATTCCTGTTGTTCCAACATAGCCAGGTTAATAGGTATTAAAGCCAAAAATAAAAACATGTATTTAACTTTTTTCTGTAGGTCTGATATTTGTAGTAGATAGCAATGACAGAGAAAGAATCGGTGAAGCCAGGGAAGAATTAACTAGAATGTTGAATGAAGATGAACTTAGAGACGCCACAATATTAGTGTTCTGTAACAAACAGGTAAGTATTAAGTTTCTTCCTTTTCTGTTGGATTTCACGTGGAGACCCATGCACAGCTACTGATGAATAATCAAGCAACTGGTTTATTATTGTCTCGCCCGCGACAAAAGTCGCGGAAAGCAAGACATAGGCGTACAAAGTATGACGGCGATGGTGTTAACTTTTACTAAATACAGGATATTTTGAAAACCCTTGATGTAGGAACATCATATTTGGTCCAGTGGTAGTACTAATGAAGTGCTACCTGACGGACATAAAATCATGTGACCTTGACCTCAATTGCACAGTCCAGTGACCACATTAAGTTTCTCCGATTAGATCCATATCTCAATAACTGTAGGTGGTAGGTCAATGAAATTTGGTATATAGGTTGGTCTTGAGTAGTACATATGTACATGTCAGTCTGGGATATGACTTTTGTCCTTGACCTCAATTTCATGGTCTAGTGACCACGATAAGTTTCTCTGATTAAGTCCATTTTTCAATAACTGTAAGTGGTAGGTCAATAATATTTAGTGTGTTGGTTGGTCTTGGGAAGAACATGTCAGTCTGGCATATGACTTTCATCCTTGACCTCAATTTCATGGTCTAATGACCACGTTAAGTTTTTCTGATTAAGTCTATTTCTCAATAACTATAAGTGGTTGGTCAATAATATTTAGTATTTAGGTTGATCTTTGGTAGAACATGTCAGTCTGGCATATGACTTTTGTCCTTGACCACAATTCCATGGTCTAGTGACCACGTTAAGTTTCTCAGATTAAGTCCATTTCTCAATAACTTTAAGTGATGGGTCAATGATATTTAGTATGTAGGTTGGTCTTGGGTAGAATATGTCAGTCTGGCATATGACTTTTGTCCTCGACCTCAATTTCACGGTTTAGTGACCACTTAAAGTTTCTCAGTATGTATTTGTGGTAGGTCAATGATATTTTGTATATTTGTTGGTCTTGGCTAGTATATAATGGCCTGCTATATAGCTTTTGTCAGTGAATTAAATTTCACAGTTTAGTGAGCATGTCTAGTCATTGTTTAAAGCATCAATTCAAATGTCAAGCAGGGACGGGCAAGACATCTATTAGGGTCTACTCTTGTAACAGTACATCAGACCAAATGTCATGAATAATTTTATGAAATGGTAAGAATTTATGTTTATGTGTAAAAACATGCCTGTCAACTATTCCTAGTTATGGGGGGGAAACAGCATCCAATTTGAATTTTTCAAAGTGCAATTACTGATTCCATACTTGCCAAAACACTTATGAATTTGGTTATTGCATGGTGATTGTACAGTGAAACCTGTCTAAACCAAACCCCTCTGGGACTGAAGAATTTGTTCGGTTTAGACAGGTGTTCGGTTTACACAGGTTCAAATTATATAGAAATTGATAGAAAGGGACTTTACATAGTGTTTGGTTTAGACAGGTCTTCGGTTTAGTCAGGGTTCGGTTTAGACAGGTTTCACTGTATTGTAATAAAGATGTTAAAAAACAAGAGAAAAGTGGGTTTGAAGCCCCCTCTATAGGTTTATGGTGTGCTAGGAGTTGTCTCATGTATCAAATCCCCAATAGATTCTGCAAAAGTTGGCAGGTATGTATGGATATTTATATGGTTGCAACAGTGTAAAAGAAAACATTGGTTCTACCTTGTCAGTACATAAATTTTTTTCCTGAAGATTATCTTGGAACCTATTCAGACAAGTAGAGATATAGTATATCCTTCCGGATCAAGTGGATTACAATATTTCTCCAGTTCAAGATAGTTAAATTTGTGATTTTCAACATCCGAGCTTTAGCGAGTATGTTAAAATCAGAAATTTAACTATCGAGAATGGAGAAATATCGTAATCCACGAGCAAACGGAAGGATATATTGTTTCTCCAATGACTTTTACTGTGTTTCAGGTGCTTATTCAATGGTTCAGCACGTGGTTATCAATGTTTGCGGCGCTATTTGAAAGCGTAGTAACGATGACGTCACAATAGACTTTATGAATGAAAGGAAACGTTGCGGAAAACATCACGCAAAAATTTAACCAACGTGTGGATTAAAAATAATACGTATTTTTAACCAACTGGATTAACACGCTACGAATTGGAGAAGTTTTTTTTCAGGTTTTATCAGAGTAATATTTACCATATAAACCTGTGTATCCGTTATTTTCAGTCTGATTTAACAAAATTTGGTCCTCCAAATGTTTTGATTTGATCTGCACTAATCTTTAGGAACTTAATTTAGGGTATCTTCATCATTTTGTTATTTACTGATTTTGGATTGGTGTATTGTTGCCTTATCTAATGTATTGATTAACTTTCCATTCTATATTATATTATTTTATATTATTTTTTTCAGGATTTACCTAATGCAATGAATGCCGCCGAGGTGACAGATAAATTAGGTCTCCACAGCCTACGAAACAGAACATGGTATATCCAGGCTACATGTGCTACCAGTGGAGATGGACTGTATGAAGGACTTGATTGGTTATCAAATCAACTAAAAAATGCCAAATAGGTTATTGCACATACATATATTTGTTGAACATGTTGAATTAAATTTAAATACATACTTTTATGAAAAAAATCTGGGGATATTATCTGTGATCTGACAATGTAACCTCAGTACAGGATTTTGTAACTTTAATGTTTTGTATATTTGGAAATTTCTCACTGTATTTTTTGTTTAAACAATGGAGAACATTTTGCACTAAAATGAATGAACTTGAATTTGCTGACCATGAATCAATTTCAAAACTTAAATAAAATGTGAACTTTGAAACCAATTAATATTACCTCATTATACTGGTAGTTGCAATATTGCTGCAAAATGTTCAGTCAATCATGTAAATTAACTCTGCATGAAAAATGCATTTATTAATTCATAATATTTTACATTCCAATATTTTGAAATGCATTGTTTTATCTTGTTTACCGGTATGCATTGTAATAGCTGTCTATATTTTGTGGGCTTATATTAAGTCTTACTGTGGACCTGTTCATCAGGATTTCTTACAAAATTTATATGGGAGATTTTTTTTTCTTTTTATGAAGCTGCCAAAAACAAATGTCTCATTAAAATTTATAATTGAAAACATAATACATGTAATTGTAGCATGAACTACATAGTGAGTTATAACGTGGATTACCTTCTGGAATAGGACAAGTGTACTGATCTTTGTGAGGCTTATTAAAGAGGGACATATGTGTAATTTGATCATTATTTATCATCTTGTATTATTTATTACATAGCAATGTTGTGAATTCTTCATGCCTATTTTCCAAAATTTCACTTATTCACAAAGTAAATATTTTATTCTGGATATTACAGAATAATAATTCTAACATGTTTTCTGCCTTCAATTGAAGTATTTTACTGAGAATATATTCTAGTGATTCACATGGTAATTGATGTATCATAAGAACTTTGAGCCAGGGATATTAGAAATCCATTCAGAAAATGTTGTTGGAGAATTTCTGTAGTGATTTGGTTTTGACTAATGATGCTCTTCTCCAACATAAAAAGTTCTGAGTACAAATTTTACAAGATTAATATATATGTGCTTACATTTTGTAATTACATGTACCACGGATACAAGAGATTGGAAAAACAAAGTTGAAGTTTTAAATGAGTTAAAGTTTCTCTCTATTGTATATTTTACCTTATTGAGTTAAGTATTGACATTTTGTTACTCAAAATATTACTAAAGATCATTCAACGCCAGCCTATAATTGAATCAATAGGCTCTGTAAGTCTTGTCATGTGATCTCCAAGAATATATGTGAAACGTTACCAGGTACCATTTGCCTATGTAATACTCTGTGAAATTTTTGTATTTTTGGTTCTTAGCTCAAATTTAATCTGGAATTTGTTTTCTCAGAGCCAGAATATTTTATCCTCCAAGAATTATACACTTTATAACCTTAACTTACACTGAAATTAAACAAAATACAGATGCACAACATGAATATTATACACTTCCTGCATAGCGGTGGGTATAATAAAACAAAATAACACATTTTCTTAGTAATGTCAAGTAAAGTTTGTCCTGGATGTGAGAAAGTCTGACAACAATTTAGTGCATTACATACTGAGTTCTGCACTTTGAAAGTGAAAGTAGAACGAGACTAACTGACCCTTTTGGTTTAAAAACAATTACTTTCCTGTATTGTACTATTTATACAAAATCATATGAATAAATTGATGTATTTATTTACCTATTTTTGTGTTGTTTTCTTTTACGTAAATGAGATGTATTTATATATATTTTGTGTACAGAATTTATCTATTTATCAATTTGTTCTTTGTCATTGTTTATAGATTATGAAGAGACAGTATGTAATGGAAAACATAACAAATACATGAGATTTATACCATTCAAAAGATTTGGGTATTTATATTGGAATTTTTATCTCACTCTGATAAAAACTTGTCATATCCCATCTTTATGTAAAAATTAGTATTTTAGTATGTTTTTATTATGGTTAGACATTCCATCTCTACATTTTATATATTACATTGTTATTTTCTAGAAGTTTTGTTTGAAAGGACATAATTGATTTATTGGCCTGTTAATGTGGGTTTGACTCAGAATATGAAGTTGAGCAGGTGTGCAAATGAAAAATAAGTGGCCAGGCATGAAATTTTTTAGACAAATGTTGGCAAAAACCCTGATTTTACTTTACATTTTTTTGTTGATTTTTAGAGACATGCATGCTCCCTCTTTACGCCCCCTAAATCTGCACCTGTTAGTGATATAAAGGTCCCCTAACTAACTATGACCTCGTCCAACATGGTTGTTTTCAGGGTCTATACATACTTGTAGCTTTTATCGCATCATACACAGAGGGATAATTTGTTTATTTATTAAGGCACTTTTAAAAAATATGATTCACATTAAGTCAAGCAAAGTACATACATAACATCTTAGACTAAACTAAATATTGAAGTAATTTGAAGCATCTAATTTAGAATGGCTTCTTTCAAACTCCTTGTATTTTATACCCTTAATTTGTAGTACCGTATAGCGAGTTATTTTCGCAGGTCATAAATCTTGCGGGTTTGAGTGGAAAATGTTTGCCAAAAAGGGAAGCATTTTAAATTTTCGCGGATTATCAAAGATCCTAATATCTTTATCCTAAGAGTACATTAAGTATTGTCGGAATTTTATTTTTGCGATATAAGTCCATCCGCGAAAATACGTGAAAATTAAAACCCTGCGAATATTACCTGCTATACGGTATCAGGACTGCATGATGGATATGTAGATATGCTGTTGTATTACATGTATATATTATTTATCAGGAAATATTAGCATATTTACTTTTCACCAAATTCTTTTTTTGCCTTTGAATTGAAAGCACTTTTAAACTGCAGAAAATAAGAGTTTTGTAATAGGTGTAGATAGGAACTAATAGTCTGAGTGTAGAACTTTCCATAAATAATGTTAATTTTAGATGAGAAACAAGAGAAGGACACAAAAATAATACAATATATGGTAATCAATATTCTGTTCAAGTAGTAAAGATATTACAGTCATTATTTCTATTGTATAGAACTCCCATAAGTTGACTGTTCTTGTTTTTGCAGAAAAAAAAATAAAACTTGATAATAAACTGTTTGAATTATATTCTATTCTAAATTCAATACATTTGAGAAGTAATTGCATTTCCAAGTAACATGTGCTGGAATATGATGGTTGTTTGTAGTTCAGCTAGTTGATGAAAAATCAAGATATTTCATTACTATTTATTAGTCCCCTACTGGCGATAGCCGAAGGGGACTTTAGGTTTGCACTCAGTATGGCTATTATATTAAAAATCCTAATATTCAACAAAACTGATTTTCTCAGCTCACCTGACCCTAAGGGTCTCTGTGAGCTATTGCCATCGATTTGTGCCCATCGTCCGTTTGCATTTAACATTTTCGTCTTCTCCTCTGAAACCAATGAAGCAAATTCAACAAAACTTTACAGGAATATTGTTCTCTGTTCTGTTCCCTCCACTATCTGGAGAACACACAGTAAATTCTGTGTTATTTAGTGTCACTGCGGTGAATATGTCTCAAATCCAGTAGTTGGTGCTCAATCCATTGTAGCAAATACTCGCATATAAAATATAACTTAAAATAGCTGCTATATTACTAGAAGGAGTCATAAAGCAGATGATGCAGTGAGTTTATAAATTTCTGGAGGACTGTACTGAGACATTCACAGTGAACTAAAAAATGTTCACGATCTTCTAAACCATTATCACACAGCGGACAATCTGATTAACTTCATATTGATTAAATTTGTGACGATTAGACTGTAGTGTATAGCCGGGTACCAAGAAGCAATCTTGCCTTAATAGTTGCTTTAGAAATAAGTATTTTCGACAACCTGCAACTTCCCAAATTAAATGTTTATAGCCAAAACAAAATGATCCATGCAATGTTCAGATATTTCAACGTACTTTTGGCATTTGCTTCACAAATTAATTTCTCTTCCCGGTACCTGTCAGACTTGCCTACCCTTACGATTTTGGCGTAAGGCTTACTATTTTCAAAGTTACCTTACGCCCTTATGATGGTTAACGATTTCCTTACGGTTTGGTCAAATCACGGTATTTCCTGAAAATTTTCAGTTCCGGTCTGTCATTTCATTGCGGTTCCGTACATTATAGTTAAAATTCACATTTCCTGTAATAAAATTAATGTAAAACGATCTTTTTAGGCCGATTCCATTTCAGAAAATTGTATTCTTGGTGGGAGTATTATGTAAATCAATAATGTGCCTTTCACTGAAAGGTGTAGTTTATGTACTAAAGCATGTTTCATTACATTAAAAGTGACTTACTATTTTTGACCAAGAGGGGTAGTCAAGTCTGACCTGTGAACAGCCCTATTAAACAATGGTTTTCATAAAATGCCCATTTCGTTTTTAAAAGCCTGACAAAAAACATGGGCGCCAGCACTGAACATAGTTTAAAATTGAACTTATAGAAAAATTATCATTTTCATCATCTACTCTGAAACAACTGAAGCACTTAAATGTATTGGAATGATATATGGAAGGTCCTTTACAAAGGTTACTTATTTTAATTGGATTGGACAAACATGGCTGCCAGTGGAGAATAAAGCTTAACATTTGACCTTAAGGGAAAAAAATTTTGGTCATCACCTGTATAAATGCCAGTTGCCCGAAATTTCAGGCCAAATCCAATATTAAGAATCTGTTTTGTTGAATATTTTGAGTTTTAATATACTAGATAAGCAGGTGTAACTGAAAATTCGATAGAAATCTGTTTTATACCGCATACCACCTTGGCGTGGTAAAAATGATATTGCATCTACAGCCTGTATTAAGCCCACTAGGTAGAGACTCGAACCCTTTGAATGGAACCTGGAGCGCTGAAAGTGGAGACCAGAGCCCGTTATTGTTGGAGTCTGGAGCCCTATTGTTGGAGTCTGGAGTCCTAGTCCTGGAGCCCAGAGCCCTTGTGTTGGAGCCAGGAGCCCAACGTTAAAAAACGTTTGAGCCCGGAGCCTGTGTTAGTCCCAAAGTATTGGGTTTCGATCACCTGTTTTGGCCCTCGCCGAAGACCTCAACCCAATATAACTCGAAATGGGCATTATTCAGAATTCATATAAAAATGCCCATTTAATAACGCTTTAGTAATCAATTTAAAAAAAATATGGAAGTGAAAGAACAATTTTTATGCCCCTTCCTGGAGACAAGCTATCAGTTTCAGAATATTGCATTTGCCTTATTCATGTATTCTTCGCGGTTTTACTTTGCGCCTGGAATATGGTATGGAAGATCTCTGGTCTAATTAAACCAAATTTGCAGTTTACTACTTTACTGGTATCTGTTACGTACCCAGAAGTAAGAGAAACGAATGACCATTTCAACTGAATAGTAACTTGATAATTGTTGTAAATTAAAGTTCTGCATGTTGGCAGTTTTCGTCAAATTATGTCTAATCACTTAACATAATTTCAGTTTTTCCCAGAATGCAGTTTTTTTTAAAAGGCGGGAACGAATATCTAGTACGAGAAGAGGAGGGGAGGGAATGAACAGAGGGGTCACTCGCTCTCCCTCCTCCCACTCCACTCTCCTGTTATAACACATGTAACACCTGCAGACTAATCCTCCTAATCCCCCACTTCCAACACTTCTTTTCACCTTTTCTACAATTTTCTACTCCTCTTCTCTCTGCTCTCATTTTACAGATACATCCTCTCATAAGTATGCTTATACACATCTATGTCCGTTGAAAATATAAGTGCACAAATATCTCCGAAAAGAACAAAACGTAATCATTTTAAGTTTAAATCCACACTTAACAATTTTATTCAAGGAGAAATAAGCCATTGTGAGTGGAAAACTTGAAATACACGGTTTTATCAAGCCTTCCAAAAAAGGGTGGGGTTTTAGTCATTTTTTGTATTTTTTGATCCATTTTGGTTCGAACTGTGCAGAAATTTTGAATATTTCCACAAAAAGGGTGTTCCTTCTATCAGAGCCATCCCCCCCTCTGGATCCTCAAGTGAAATACTTAATTCTCTATGCTAATTATTGAATGTATATCTTGATTCTTTTCTCGGTGCAAAACCATGAACAATGTGGCATAATAATGTATGAAGAGTGAAGTTTGTCCACTCGGTTTGCCTACAATGATCGGCTGCCAACATGACCTGGCTTCCTCGAATAAGACAGTGAACTCCCCTATCCACAACAATTTCCTAATTTGTAATAACAATTTATTAATTTGTAATTACAATTTACTAATTTGTAATAACAATTTATTAATTTGTAATTACAATTTATTAATTTGTTATTACAAATTAAAATAAAATTGTGTTGTGTAAAAATAAATTGTGTTGTGTCCCTAATAAGCTTCCATAGTCTTCCATGTGGCTTTTGACCTTGGCCCCAATTTCACGGTCCAAAGCCCAAGTTATGTTTTTTGCTCAAGTATTTTTCTCAATAACTACTAGCTATGTCAATGATATTTGGTATATAGCTTGGATTTGGTTAGTACATGTCAGTCTGTCACATGGTTTTGACCTTTACCTCAATTTCACGGGCCAGTGCTCAAGTTTTTTTTTCTTGCTTAAGTCCGTTTCTCAATAACTACAAGTTATAGGTCAATGATATTCTGTATATAGCTTGGTCTTGGTTAGTACATGTCAGTTTGCCATATGGCTTTTGACTTTGGCCTCAATTTCACGGACCAGTACCCAATTTCAGTTTTTGTCTCACCCGCGATGAAAGGCGCGGAAAGCGAGACATATGCGTACAAAGTATGATGGCGGCGGCGGCGTAAACTTTCATGTTAAGTTTTTGTGGTTAGGTCATTTTCTAAGTATCTATAAGTGATAGGTCAATGATATTTTGGTATATAGCTAAGTCTTGAGTAGTACATGACAGTCTACTATATGGCTTTTGTATGTGACCTCAATTTCACGGTCCAATGAACATGTTAAGTTTTTGTGCTTAGTTTAGTTTCTCAGTAACTATAAGTTGTAGGTCAATGATATATGGTGTGTAGGTTGGTCTTAGGTAGTACATGACAGTCTGTCACATGGCTTTTGTCATTAACCTCAATTTCACGGTCTAGTGAGCATGTTAAGTTTTTGTGATTAGGTCATTTTCTCAGTAAGTATAAGTGGTAGGTTAATGATACTTGGAATATAGGTTGGTCTTGAGTAGTACATGACAGTCTGCTATATGGCTTTTATCTGTGACCTCAATTTCACGGTCTAATAAACATGTTAAGTTTTTGTGCTTAGTTTAGTTTCTCAGTAACTATAAGTGGTGTTTCAATGATATATGATATGTAAGTTGGTCTTAGGTAGTACATGACAGTCTGTCATATGGCTTTTGTACTTGACCTCAATTTCACGGTCTAGTGAGCATGTTAAGTTTTTGTGATTAAGTCATTTAGCCGTTGTGCGTGGTCCCGGCTTATGAATAGGCCCGCAGCATCCTCTGAGCTTGGAGTATGAGTCTTCCTAACAGAGGACCCCGAGGGAACCCCGGGATATAGAAATAGGACCTAGTATCTCC
>MJUU01016208.1:23056-54526 GCA_002080025.1 Modiolus philippinarum | reverse complement strand
TACCCCAAAGTGATTATTTATTTACAAACTTGTTCTCGTCTTGATATAGCTGAAATATTGCTGAGTAGACGTTAAACAATATTCAATCATTCAATCAATCAGTACATATAAGTGATAAGTCAATGATATTTAGGTTGGTCTTGAGTAGTACATGACAGTCTGCTGTATGGCTTTTGTCCGTGGCCTCAATTTCATGGTTCAACGAGCATGTAAAGTTTTTATGCTTAGCTTAGTTTCTAAGTAACTATAAGTGGTCAATGATATATGGTATGTAGCTTGGTCTAAGGTGGTACATGACAGTCTGTCATATGGCCTTTGTCCTTGACCTCAATTTCACGGTCCAGTGATCATGTTAAGTCTCCTGGTATCTATTAATATAAGGTCAATAATATTTGGTATGTAGGTTTGTCTTAGATGGTACATGGGAGCCTGCTATTTGGCTTTAGCCTTGACCTCATTTTCACGGTCTAATGAACATGTTTGGTTTTTCAGTATCGATCATTGGTAGTTCACTGACATACGGCTTTTTGGTTTTGATTGATACATGCATGACAGTGTGCTATATTTCTTTTGCCAGTTACTATATATTAATTTCACACCCTAGCGAACATGTTAAGTTTTCTGATTTAGTAAGTTTGAGTTTTCACATCAATTTTGCGACCAAGTAGGGACGGGCGAGACATCAATTTGGGTCCACACTTGTTTTGATTAAGTCTGTTTCTCAATAACTACAAGCTATGATCAGCTATAGGTAATTGATATTTGGTATTTAGCTTGTTCCCGGTTAGTACATGTCAGTCTGCCTTATGGCTTTTGGCCATGACCTCAATGTCTTGGTATAGTAATCATAGTCAAGTAATTCTGATCAGAATAGTTTCTCAATCACTGTTAAGTGGTACGGTAATAATATTTGGCTTATAGGTTGCTCTTGAGTAGTACATGACTATTTTAGCAACCAAGCAGGGAAGGCCGACACATCTATCATCCGTTGGTAAATTGTTGGGGTATTTTTTTTTTTTTTTTTTTGCAAATAACTTGAAAACCGTTACAGATATACAAAAAAAAAATCTGATGCGGTAAAAATGTACAGCCTTATGAGATCTACCTTCTCTGCAATTATGAAGAAAATCTGAAACCTGTCTTCGAGTTATTACCACTTTTCCATAAAATTTTCAATTTTGTGATACTTTTTATATGACCGCAAAAGTTTTGCGTTCGTATAATGGTAAGGCCAAATCGT
Organism: Modiolus philippinarum; assembly: GCA_002080025.1. Taxonomy (NCBI): domain Eukaryota; kingdom Metazoa; phylum Mollusca; class Bivalvia; order Mytilida; family Modiolidae; genus Modiolus; species Modiolus philippinarum. Next base: position 53,286 of record MJUU01016208.1, on the reverse strand, counting down.
CGTTTGCGTCGGCGTCTGTGGACAGCATAACTTTGGTTCTAGTGGACGGATCATTTTCAAAATTTAGCATGAGGTTTCTTGGCACAAGCTTCGGCCCGGGTTTTAATTACTTGTTCTTTGGTCCTCTTTCGGAAAAGGGGCTAAAAAGGGTAAAATTGGGTATTTTCATGTCTGTGGACAGCATAGTTTCTAGTTGATGATTTTTTTTTCAAATTTTAGTATGATGTCTCATGGGTATAATATTATAATAATATTTGGTATGTAGATGCCTCTCATAAAGTTACAAAGCTCCAGATAAAAATCAGGCCACTTTGACCTACATTTCATGCATGAGTGACTTAGGTTTAGAAGGTATGTTTTACTTCTCGACCAATCAGAATGCTGCATTTCCAATCTCTAAAGTGTTAAGAATCTGTCTACTGACCATCTTAATAACTTGCTTAATACAAGTCAGAACAATAGAGTAGACAGACACTTAACACATTAGAGATTAGAAATGCATCATTCTGATTAGTCGCGGATCATTTGCTAAATAAATAAACGGAATGTTGTGATAAAATATCCATCATAAAATTTTATTGCTTACAAAATTTAATTCCACGAGATAATTTCAATTTTCACTTTTTAAAAATGAAACCTCCATTTTTTCCAAATTTCAATTTTCTTTTTTTTCACTTTCTTTTTCAGTGAAAGAGTAATTTTCATCCAAATTTCAATTTTCACAATGAAGCTGTAATTTTGTTTCACATTTCCATTCCTTCACTTTATATTTTCAATTTTTATGATGAAACTTATTTTTTTCCAAATTTCAATTTTCACTTTTTCACTTTTCACAACACAACTGTATATTTTCCATCCATTGATCACAATTTGATATATCAATTCGGAAACAATCAATTACTACGACGTTTTTTCGATTTATATACTATACCCGGAATAATCATATTGAATATTATATTCTCAGAATATTTATGTCACCCCAGACTCTGTCGGGGTGACATGTTGTTATTCTACGTTTCTTCTTCTCTATTCTTATTATTATTATGTCACCTCAGACGTAGTCGGGGTGACATGTTGTTATTCTACGTTTCTTCTGATTATTATTCTTCTTTCTCTTCTTCCAATAATTCTTGTCCGAGAGATTATTTTTAAATGGATGGATGAATTGATTTCAAACTTTGCATAAAGTTGGAACACCATCTGAAGTTATATGCTGTGCGTTTAAAATTTTCAAAATGGCCGCCATTTCCAAGATGGCCGCCTTTTTACGTTGAAAAATTGGGGATTCTATATCTCAGGAACTGCTTAGAGGAATTAGTTCATATTTGGTATAAATGTTTAGTAAGATGAGAGAAAGGAATCTATGCGACAAAAATTTTAAAAATGGTTGCCATTTCCAAGATGGCCGCCTTGATACGTAAAAAGTTCAACTTTGTCCTATTTCAATGAAAATTGATTTCTAGGTAGATTTTGAGGCTGCGAATAACATGGAATCATCGAATGGGGAGTCTGGGGTGACATTGGCTATTGCTTGCAATTGCAAATCTAGTTATTATTATTTTTTTTCTTCTTCCAATAATTTTTGTCCAAGCGATTATTTTCAAATGGCTGGACCAATTGATTTCAAACTTTGCACAAAGTTGGAACACCATCTGAAGTTATATGCTGTGCACTTAAAATTTTCAAAATGGCTGCTATTTCCAAGATGGCCGCCAAAAGACGTCAAAATTTCAACGTTGTCGGATTTCAACGAAAATTGATTTCTAGGTAGATTTTAATGCTGCAAACAACATGGAATCATAATAAGTTGTCTGGGGTGACATCGGCAATTCCTTGCAATTGCAAATCTAGTTATGTTGCCCCAGACGAAGTCGGGACGACATATTGTTTTTTGTCCGTTTCTCTATTATTATTATTATTCCGCTTTCTTTCTTCCAATGATTTTTGTCCGGCTTCGTTCTCAGAGATGCCTGGACAGAATTNTCCATCTTATTATTGTGTCAAGCTCTTTCCTATGTCCATACTCACTTTAAATTACACTTTTCAAATTTCAGTGGACGACATGCTGCGGTCGTATCATGCTGCGCTCGGCGTAGCCCTTTATTTAGCTTGTTCTTGGTTAGTACATGTCAGTCTGCCTTTTGGCTTTTGACCATGACCTCAATGTCTTAGTATAGTAATCATAGTCAAGTAATTCTGATCAGAATAGTTTCTCAATCATTGTTAAGTGGTACGGTAATAACATTTGGCTTGTAGGTTGCTCTTGAGTAGTAAATGACTATTTTAGCAACCAAGCAGGGAAGGCCGACACATCTATTAGGGTCCACTCTTGTTTTTTTAAGTCTGCCCGCCAAACATAATGGTCGCCGTTTGGTAAATTGTTGGGGTATTTTTTTTTGCAAATAACTTGAAAACCGTTACAGATATACAAAAAAATCTGATGCGGTAAAAATGTACAGCCTTATGAGATCTACCTTCTCTGCAATTATGAAGAAAATCTGAAACCTGTCTTCGAGTTATTACCACTTTTCGATAAAATTCTCAATTTTGTGATACTTTTTATACGACCGCAAAAGTTTTGCGTTCGTATTATTGTAAGGCCAAATCGTCGTTTGCGTTGGCGTCTGTGGACAGCATAACTTTGGTTCTAGTGGACGGATCATTTTCAAAATTTAGCATGAGGTTTCTTGGCACAAGCTTCAGCCCGGGTTTTAATTACTGGTTCTTTGGTCCTCTTTCGGAAAAGGGGCCAAAAAGGGGTAAAATTGGGTATTTTCATGTCTGTGGACAGCATAGTTTCTAGTTGACGGATTTTTTTTTTTCAAATTTTAGTATGATGTTTCATGTGTATAATATTATAATAATATTTGGTATGTAGATACCTCTCATAAAGTTACAAAGCTCCAGATAAAAATCAGGTCATTTTGACCTACATTTCATGCATGAGTGACTTAGGTTTAAAGTTTTTGCAAGAGTCCAGATCTGGGATACTACAACTTGCAGAGGAATAATATTTTGTATGTAGATGCGTCTTGTAAAATTATGAAGCTCCAGATAAAAATTAGGTCACTTTGATCTGCATTTCATGCATGAGTGACGTAGGTTAAAGTTTTTGTTAGATATGAATAATATTTTGTATGTATATGCGTCTTCTAAAGTTACAAAGCTCCAGATAAAATTAGGTCACTTTGACCTACTTTCCATGTATGAGTGACTTAAATTAAAGTTTCTGTTACAGTCTGGGTCTTTAGATACTACAACTTGTAGAAGATTAATCTTTCATCAGTAGATGCATATACTATAGGTATTAGGCTCTTGATTGAAATAACTACATTTCTTGTATGACTGGCTCAGATTTAAATAACAAACCAGATCTTGAATGGTACAACTTGTCGGTGTGCTTTTAATACTAGACAAACATTCAACAACCGGGCGAGGGGATTAGCTGTCGTTTTCGACTGCCTCTTCTCTTGTTTCTCGTTGTAACTTTCAGGAGTATGTCAACTGATTTGACGAAGGTTTCCGTTTCCGAGCTATACTGGGTCAAAGGGACCAAAATTTCGATTTTTTGAAATATGTGAAATCTTAATTTTTCATCAGATTTTGATTGGAAGTTGGATTTCTCTTGATGTAAGCTTTTGGTTGTTAGTCAACAGATTTTGCATAGCTGTTACTGTTTTTTATCCACAAGTGATCAAAAGGGTTGATTTTTTCCCTAAGTTTGTGTCCTGCTAATAACTGTGTCAACCTCTTTACTATGTCCACGTCGACTTCAAACTACACTTGTTCAAATAAAGTAATTTTGAAGAAAATTTGTATAGATCCTTTAGGAGTTATTGTCCTTTCCTAGTGGAATTTTCAATTTTGATATGATTTGACTTGTATTTCAAAAAACTATTTTTAAGTTTGAATTTCAGAAATGTTTACTTTAGCAAGGGCTTCAATTTGAATTCCAACATATGTCCGACAGATTTGCATCACATCCAGGATGGGAAATGCATTCAAAAATCTTCTTCTCTGAAACTGTTTCAGTAATTGTAATTAAATTTGAACATACCAGTCCATGAGTCGTCCCCTTCAAAGTTTTATGTTCATACGTTCGAGATGGTGCCAGTGGGGAGCTTAGTTTAACATAGGACGCTTTGGTAAATGCATTCAAATGTAGGATTGCAGTACCCATCATAAATCCAAGATGGCCAACTGCAGATCTTATAAATGTTGTTGATATTAACTAGGCAAGTTGATATTAACAAGGCATGGTACCATGATGGTAATCTGCTGAACATTACATATTGTTCAGATCACAAATCCAAAATGGTTCCCTGGTGGTTATTGGAAATGTTGTGAATTATTAATTCTTCAAAACCTTTTTATACATCATTTTCATTTATCTAGGCATGGTATCATGGTGGTCATTAAAAAAATGTATGATTTTAGTACACATCATAGATCCAAGATGGCACAGATGAGCGATACAGGCTGACAGTTGAGCCTCTGGTTACATTATGCAAAATTGGCCAAACATAGCAATGGTTCATCAAAAGTCCTCAAAGGGGAATAGAAGCTTGTAAAGCAGCTTGCAAGTTTCGTATGACAAATTATAACTTTTCTGGCGATAACCAGGTTGAGCTTTTGTCATAACTTGACATCCACCGTCGGACCCACCTTCTTCAACTTTTTTTCAAAGATCTCTGGTACCACTGTCACAATTGGAACCAAACTTGGTCACAATAGTCTTCTGTTGGTCCCTTGTAAAATAAATCTTGCAGGTAACATAGTTTAACATTGAACACTATGGAAAACACATTCAAAAATCTCAGAAATAGCTAGTCTAATAGAACCAACCTGAAGTCACAATGGTCCTTAGGAGGTCTCTTCCAAAAAAGTATAAATCAGGTCTATACCTCATCCAAGATTGTCGCAATTGATGAACATAGTTTCACATTGGACCCAATGGAAAACATATTCAAAGATGTTCTTAGAAACTACTCGTCCGATGAGGATAAAAAATTGTCACAAAAAATGGTCCTTAGATGATCTCTTCCAAAAAAGATATCCGGCAAGTCAGTACCTCATCCAAGATAGCTGCCAGCAGGGAACCAAACATTTGACCCGGTGGTAAACACATTCAAAGATCTTTTTGCAGAAACTACTAGACCAATTAGAACCATTAGAACCAAACTTAGTGGAAATGGTCGAAAGATGGTCCTTTCCAAAAGAAGATATCCAGCAGGTCTGTACCTCATCCAAGATGGTTGTCATATTTTCACATTAGACGTACCCTACAGAAAACACATTCAAAAAAACTTTCCAGAAACTACTAGTTTAATACGAAACAAAACTTAGTCAAAAGAGTCCTAAGATGGTCCACTCCAAAAAAGGTATCCTGCAGGACTCTGTCTTATCCAAGATGGCCACCAGCGGGGAACATAGTTTAATACAACAATGATTTTTTCTAAATTATCTAATACAGAACATTTTTTTGGATCATGAATAATGAAAATATTGAAATTATGAACAAATTAGGAGAATATATACACGAAGGCTTTTGAAAAGACTAAGACTAAACTGATATTTGATATTTAATATATTTATATTTAGTTCCAAATTTTTTATTGGGATTCGATAGATATATAAAAATAACTGGATCTATTTTATTGTTCAACTAAAAGACAATATTTTCATTTCGATCATTCCACATTTATTTTGGGATTTGATTAGCTGGTCCTCCTTCCTGACAAATTGTTTTATGTGTCAATCATGTCATTAATCAATATAATCACGTGTGAAAGGTTTGCAAGGCATAAGTAGGTGTTATGAGAGATGTGTGATTTTTACACGTACAAGAATATATATAGTCAACTCTGTAAATTCTGATATCCTTCGGGATCCTTGATTGGTAATAAGATATGCTTATTCTATTCTTATTCTTATTCATGGGCCCCTATTGAAATTTCATTAAAAGACTACTTTCCAAAAAGGATCAAACTTTGTCACAATGGTCCATCATGGCCGACAGTGAGGAACAAAGTCGAACATCATTTCCCTTGAAAAACTTATTCAAAGATCGCAGAAACTACTAGTCCAGTGAAAACCAAACTGAGTCGCAATGGCTTCGTGATGGTCTCTTCCAAAACAGGTATCCGTCAGGTCTTTACCTAATACAAGATGGCTGCAAACGGCGGACATAGTTTAACATTTAACCCTATGGAAAACACATTCAAAGATGTTCTCATAAACTACTAATCAGTTTCGAACCAAACTTGGTCACAATTGTCCTTTCATTGTTCCTTTCAAAAAAGATATCCAACAGGTCTGTCTACCTAATCCAAGATGGCCAGCAGTGGGGGCAAATTTTAACATTAGAACCTGCAGAAAACACATTTAAAGATCTCAGAAACTACTTGTCCAATGAGAACCAAACTTAGTCAAATGGTACTTAGATGGTCCCTTCCAAAAAAGGCATCAGGTAGATCCGTACCTCATCCAAGTGGCCACCCATGGGGAACATATTTTAACATTAGACCCTATGGAAAACACATTAAACGATGTTCTTCCCAAAACAACTCGTCCAATAAAGATCAAACTTGGTCAAAAGGGTCTTTAGATGGTCCTTCCCAAAAGGGCCTCCGACAAGTTTTACCTCTTCCCAAATGGCATCTCTTAGTCAACAGTATTCTTTTTGAAAAGTTTTTAAAAGATAACAGAGCATCTCTAAGTCAACAGTATTCTTTACGTAAAGAAGGTAAAAGATTGTAGAACATCTCTAAGTAAANTAGACTAGAGGCTAACAGGGCATATCTAAATCAACAGTATTCTTTAGGAAAAATTGGAAGGAAATTTCTTATGATGCTGTTTTAAAAAGTAACATCTTTAACATTGTTTTGCCGTTTGTTACGATAAATTCTTCTCGGACGGGAAACAATTTCACTGTTTTTTTAATCAAAATTTTAATTCCTTAAAATATTGAGGCTTCATTCAGTGTAGTGCACTGCCTTGGTACTGAATTTGGCCTTCTATTTCAATATTTCTGGGAAGAAGTACTTCTGTCTAGCAGTTTTTCGATTATGACTGTTGATTCTGATGCTGCTGTTGAGAGGTTACACCTTGAAACAGGTGCAAGGCACATCACAATTAACTGTTTAGTATGCAACTTGATTATTACTATTTTAAATTTTTTTTTAAAACCACTGGGTCGATAATACTGCTGGGGAAACAGGTGTCCCGAGATTATCAGTCCATTACGTAGACTTGTCTGACATGAATTGGTAGTATATATAGACAGTTCGATTATTATTTGATGTTGTGCTCAGATATGGTGCGTTGCCATAGAAACTCAACATGGATCCGGGAATGTTGTTATGTGTTTAAGTCATGTGATCGGAACCGGAAGGCATCTGAAGGGAACCGGAAGTCATCTTACCGGAACCGGAAGCCGACCGCATCCCGGAAGAGCTTTATGGGTAGTTTGACTAAAAATGACACGGTAGTTCAACATATGTCCCGCAGGAGTCTTGTTGGAAAGTGTTGGAGCGCGACCGGAACATGCGGAAAGGAGCGTTGCTCTATTGGGTACAAACATAATGTTCTTTCGGGTGTATTTTTTTTTCTATCAGGTCCGCTTTCATTGTTTGATAGTTTTGTCCTTAGCCTTATTTGATATTACTGATTATTTGGATTTCGTTTGGTTTTATGTTTTAAACATTTTTTGAAATAATGGATTTCCTTTGTTTGGGTTCTAGTGCTGCTGATGAGGAATAAATTTCCGAAATGGCCATACAGCTCATAGAAATTATTGCAGTTGGAGTTCACATATGTGTTATGGTACTCCATGTAAAATATTTGATAGACTGGAGAATAACTCCTTTTCTACCAATTCACTGAACACTGTGAATAGTAATTTGTTACCTTATTCTATCCAATCTGCATTTACAGGAGTTCGTGACTAGCTATAACTACACAGTTATGACATACTTTAAATTTTTCCCTTTTCTCTTTTCCTTTCTTTTTTTAAACAACGTCACCGTATGGGGGCAACACCGGATATTGGTACTAAGACCGGTACCGTCAAAGGAGAAAAGTATTAAACTATTACCGTACATTTAACTTGGTACTTGAGACCCCTATTGAGACCCCCGATATGGAGCAGACATATTTACGGAACTATACATATGAAATCCGTCATCGTTTCTCTTATTACGGCCTTTAACAACACTTCCGGTTATGGATTGATAAGTTGGCAACACCACCAAATAATAAAAATACACAAAAACCGGTATTTACTGAATTAAGAACCATCCATGACATCAATGCATTGTTTAAAAATATATTTTTACACTTTTTTTTCGACAAAGTAAAGCCCAAAATACGAATACATAAAAGGCTTCATGCATGATGTGAGCACTACTGCGGAGAATGCGACACGCCTTGAACAAATTAACTGCCCTGTCGCACAGAAATCTCTGCTTTTTGTTGTTTTTTGACCAATTCAAGACAAAATATTGATTTGGAACTGATTTAAGTTAGTTTGAAATTAATCTGAAGTTGATTCGGCAGAAATTAAAATGTTAAATTAGACTAGTCTTGAAGAACAGTACAGGAGACAAAGAAATTTAGTTACAAAAATAAAAAGAGAATCAATTAAAAGTTATTTTCTAGAAAGATGTGTCGGTGGCCCGAAAAATAAAGACTTTTGGCCGACAATCAAACCTTTTTTAACCAATAAAGGATGTAATTTTGAAACAGACATTATTTTGAATGAAGATCAAAAACTTTTGAGTGATCAGTCAGAGATATCTAATGTTTTCAATAATTTCTTTGTAAATGTTGCAAAGGATATAGGTAAAGATTCAATACCTATAAATGATTGTCATCCTAGTATTTGTAAAATTAAAGATAGATGTATTACAAATGACTGTAACAGTGAGTTAGTCTTCAAACCTGTTTCAGATGATTTTGTAGAAAAACAGATCAACAAGGTTAATATAAAAAAAGCAACTGGTATTGATCAAATATCACCTAAAATACTTAAGATAGCTAAGCCTGCTGTGGTAGCTCCAATTACACAACTTATAAACTTATCTTTTAATACTTGTACTTTTCCAGATAAACTAAAGATAGCACAAGTAGTGCCAATTCATAAAAAGAATAGTACACTTTTGAAAGGTAACTATAGACCAGTTAGCATTTTACCAACAATATCAAAATTTTTTGAAAGGGCTATAGATGAACAATTGGTGAATTTCTTTGATTTACACTTTAATATATATNTGTCAGCATTTGACCTCGCGTTTTACAAACTTGGACAAAGGGAAGCAACTCTAGACCGGACAAACACGGTTAGTTTCCAACGTAAACTAACCAAAATGTAAAAATTATTTTCTCTTGACCTGTAAGGATTCCAAACCTCGACTTTGGTGAACTTTATCAAAATAATATGACCTTTTATGTGCCTGTTTGATTTGCTTTATATCCCAATAGATTTCATATACCAGAATGCTGATTTATAAGGGTTTCTTCGGTAAATGTGACAACCTGTCCGGTGTCACGTGACGTTGATTGAGTCAAAATTTTAAAGAAAGGAACCAAAGTCGGTAATTGGCAAATCACCTATTGAGACCCCCGATATGGAGCAGACATATTTACGGAAACTATACATATGAAATCCGTCATCGTTTCTCTTATTACTGCCTTTAACAACACTTCCGGTTATGGATTGATAAGTTGGCAACACCACCAAATAATAAAAATACACAAAAACCGGTATTTACTGAATTAAGAACCATCCATGACATCAATGCATTGTTTAAAAATATATTTTTACACTTTTTTTCGACAAAGTAAAGCCCAAAATACGAATACATAAAAGGTTTCGTGCATGATGTGAGCACTACTGCGGAGAATGCGACACGCCTTGAACAAATTAACTACCCTGTCGCACAGAAATCTCTGCTTTTTGTTGTTTTTTTTACCAATTCAAGACAAAATATTGATTTGGAACTGATTTAAGTTAGTTTGAAATTAATCTGAAGATGATTCGGCAGAAATTAAAATGTTAAATTAGACTAGTCTTGAAGACACAGTATTAAAATGTTAAATTAGACTAGTCTTGAAGACACAGTAAAGTTCATAGTGTTCAGTAATTTTTCAAAAAGGAGGGGCCCCGAACCTAATTTTCTGAAAAACACTCAGTACCTTTAAATATTTGCAAACTTTTGTTTATTGCAACAGAAAATGTCCAAATCAAAATATGCTACACCGAGTCATGAATTTCATGACTAACCTGAGACATGCAGATTTATACAGAGATCACCTGGGGATCCAGCCTCAGAAAAGGGGAGGTTTTGATGGCTTCCAGAAAAACAAGGGGTCCAGCATATTTTTTGCATTTTCCCTGAATCCTGAATAATATTTGAAAATGTTTCCAACCCCAGAACCCCCTCTGGATCCACCAATGAAGATTAGCAACTAGTGTAAGTTGTTGACATCATGTTTATATGGTGTTTATTCTTGCCTTCATGATGCAACATGTACACTACATTCAAAACTCTTCGTAATTTTGGTACAATGCTAGTCACAATGTTCCGATGGTAATGTTATTGTTTATACAGGTACAGGTACCTATAACATGTATACTGGTAATCATCATTTAATAATTTTTTACCTGATGTTACACTCAACATCCATGGCAACTAGCTATAGTCATTATTTGTTAAATTCAACTTTTAGTTGACATTTCTGTTCAATTGTTTTGAAATTGCACAGGAGTTGGCAACTTGAATTAACAAACCTCACAGGAAATCTCACAAAGGCATGCTATTACTGATTTTTATATAGGCTGAATTAGGATTTTATGTCTCTGAATACATGGAATATGCATATGTACAGATCATGGAGTATTGCACATAAAAAGAGGTATATCTGTGATATATTTTTCATTTTCAAGATAATTGTGAAGTTCTTATTAAACTCACATGTTTTTCTTTTTTTGTTTTCAGGCTAATTGAAAACCAGGCCAAAACGGTGTTTGCAGCAAAGAAATAAGACACTGGGTAAGGTAAGGTTAGCTGTATTTAACATTGGAAATTACAGGCATTTACCCGTTACAACAAATGAACAAGTCAAGAATATTTTTGAACAAAGGCTGTTTACAAGCTTTGAGACTGATGCAGGGGTTGATTCAGAAATTAATTTTCAACTTGCCCATCAGAAAAGTCACCAATAAATGTTACTTGCCCTTCCACATTCAGAGTTGAAAATAAAAATTCAATTCAACAAGCGGACAAGTAAGCATAAAATTTAACTTGCCCCTCACAGATTTTACTTGTCACAGGCAAGCATGAGAGGGCTTAAATCTATCCCTGCTGATGGCATGATTAATGACTGTTTAGAAATTGTGAGCTTTTCATGTGGTCACCAGCCTTGTTGAGAAGGAAAGCCAGAAATTCTAAGCTGGAAAATAGGTGATTCCTCGAGCTTGGGTAGGTAAAGTAAGTAAGTGAGTAAGCCATGTAAGTAAATTTTATTTAGCATCAGATTACAATTTAACAATGAACCTAAGCTCTGAAGAGCTTTTATACCAACCACATACATATACATGTAACATACATTCATAAAGTAAACTACAGTACAATGTACATACAGTTCATGCATGACAGAAACATAACATACATGTGAGTACTCAAACATTAATATATATTAAGCATAAAGTACAAAGCTGAACATGCTTAAGATACATATGAAAGCATAAGAATTAGCATTGAAGACATAAGTAAAAGGTGCCATTAAACCTCGACTCATGGGGGATTATCCCACAGTGTTGTCAACCATTGTGGTTTTAAGTCCTTTGTCTTATCCACATGCCCACTTACCTTGAACATGTTGAAAAGTAACCATAAAAAAATCATTAATGTTACCTGAGAGAACTTGTCTTTATTTTTAGTTCATCTCAACGAAGTTGAGGGGGACTATTGGAGTACCCCCGGTGTCCGTGTCTACGTCTATGTCCGCGTCCGCATTTGGGCATATATCTCTGCAACTATGCATGGTAGGATCATCAAACTTTGTATGCAGGTGCATCTTGGGCTATCTCACAGCCTCCAAGAAAATTGGGTTTTTCTGACCTATATTTTCCGCTTGAACGACTTACATTCAAGTTTACGTCCAAGTTCAGATCACAGTCACTATACATGGTAGGATCAAGTAACCTTGCATATGCATGCATCTCTGATGGTAGGTCAGCATCCAGGCAAAATTAGGTCACTATGACCTATATTTTCCGCTTGAATGACTTCCATTCAACTTTACATCCCGAGTTCAGATCTCAGTCACTATACATGGTAGGATCATGTAACCTTGCATATGCATGCATCTCTGATGGTAGGTCAGCATCCAGGCAAAATTAGGTCACTTTGACCTATATTTTCCGCGTGAATGACTTGCATTCAAGTTTACGTCCAAGTTCAGATCTCAGTCACTATACATGGTAGGATCATGTAACCTTGCATATACATGCATCTCTGATGGTAGGTCAGCATCCAGGCAAAATTAGGTCACTTTGACCTATATTTTACGCTTGATTGATTTACATTCAAGTTTTCGGACGAGTTCAGATCTTAGTCACTATACATGGTAGGATCAAGCAACCTTCCATATGCATGCAAATCTGATGGTGAATCAGCATCCAGGCAAAATTAGGACATTTTGACCTATATTTTACGCTTGATTGATTTACATTCAAGTTTTCTGACTAGTTCAGATCTCAGTCACTACACATGGTAGGATCATGTAACCTTGCATATGCATACATCTCTGATGGTTGGTCAGCATCAAGGCAAAATTAGGACACCTTGACCTATATTTTATGCTTGATTGATTTACATTCAAGTTTAAGGACGAGTTCAGATCTTAGTCACTATACATGGTACAATCATGTAACCTGGCATATGCATATAACTCTGATGGTAGATCAGCATCCAGACAAAATTAGGTCACTTTGACCTATATTTTCCACTTGATTGATTTACATCCAAGTTTTTGGACAAGTTCATATCTCAGTCACTTTACATGGTAGGATCATGTAACCTTGCATAGGCATGCATCCCTGATGGTACATCAGCATCCAGGCAAAAGTAGGTCACTTTGACTTATGTTTTACGCATGAGTGATTTATGTCCAAGTTTTCAGGCAAGTTCAGATCTCAGTCACTATACATGGTAGGATCATGTAACCTTGCTTAGGCATGCAAATGTGATGTCAACATCCAGCCAAGATTTTGTTACTGTGACAAAGTGCCATAACGAGGCGAACTCTGTAATCGTTGATTACCTATGTTTTTGTTTCTGCATTAATATTTAAATGATTACATAGTTTATTTCTATCAAAATGACCATACTATAATTTGATGAAGTTAAGTCAAAGCTTAGTAAATCTTGTTCAATTAAGACTTCAGACATATTTCATGCCAGATAATATTATAACCTCAAGCAAACTAAACAATATTCTTATGTATTACAGGAACTCATTTTATTTTAACCAAAGATGGGGAATATCTTTACACAGCTGTTCAGCAGTTTATTTGGTAAAAAGGAAATGAGAATATTAATGGTTGGATTAGATGCTGCTGGGAAAACAACCATCTTGTATAAACTGAAATTGGGAGAAATTGTTACAACTATACCTACGATTGGTAAGTTCAGTATTATATGGACCTTTTTTATATGTATGTACATCCATGATATATATTGGCTGATCAGGAACGGAGGGGTAAAGTTGTGTGTGACCCTCCCTTTTGTCTTGATTAAAAAAAAATAACAAAACTTAACATGTATTTATTGATGGTTGGTAAAATCTGATTCAGTAATGTTTTAGTCCTTTTGGCTACCCAGATGATCAAGTTAATTTCAAACCCTGCACATAGCTTTCAAAAATAAACATTAACCTGTGTTACATATATATGTGTGATAAAGGTGTATAAAACAATACATTAGCAGCAATTATACAGAGATATAGGGAGTCGACGTAAGCCATCAAGGGACCCCAAATCTGTGTGTGTTTCTTATATCTCAGTTTGTGTTTATAGAGATTGAAATGGAAGGATATACACTGTATATTCTAAAAAAAAAAAATAAAAATCATAGAGCAGAAGTTCCCAATTCCTCTACTACCTCTAGCAATACTTATGAGGTGCAACAATTATGTATTGACTGATACACGAAATCCATCATAAGCTTTCACTTGATAAGTCATGCTGCATCAATATTCCTTCCCGAATTACTTTTATTTTGACAATCAAACGGCTTCATTTGATCTAAAATTTACACTTTAGACATGATCAGTTTAATAAAATGACATTGTCACTTGTTTTGCTGTACAGTACACCCTCCTTATATGGCCACCTTTGGGACCAGAGAAAAATTCTGGCGATTAGTGAAGGTGGAGATATATCGGTAACATAGAATCTATGCACTTTTTGGAAACGGTTAACGATAAGTTGGGAGATCGCCATAAAGGAGGGGTGGTATAACAAGTGAGCACTGTGTATAATATGCCAAAGAAAACACACCAAGCAATTTTGAGATAAAGCTAAATTTTATATTAGTTATCATTATGCATGTACTACAATTTGTTAACATCTGCAATATTGAATCCCTTTTATTTTACAGTTGATACATAAATTTGACACATTGTCATCTGAAATGATGTATTCCTTTCATTTCCCTTTAGAGGGTCAGATGGGCCTTTTTTGACACTGGGATTAGCGCCTTTTTTCCATATACATGTACCAAGATAAGAGCCTTTTTCTGAACACTAGAATCAGGCTTTATTATAGGGTCTGTAAGTCTCGTCATGTGACTCAAGAGAATCCACAATAAACAGGCAATTCGAAAACGTTTCCCACTGAAACATGACGTCAGAGGCGTCATATATGACTTTCAAATTTTTGTTAAAAACGTCAAATCTCTGTTCAAAATTTAACTTCCAGGTACAATTTTTGATCCCGGAAGTCCCTAAATTATACGAGACTTGCAGGCCATATTTAGCAATATTTTTTTCTAATAGAATTAAAATCAAACTGTACATGTTGTAGAATTATTTTACAGGTTTTAATGTGGAAACAGTAGAATATAAAAATATTAGTTTTACGGTGTGGGATGTTGGNTGAATTTAATAATAGACTGATTGACGGACTAACTACGAAATATTTACGGATTGCATATTTTTATTTTAAACAATTAAAATGCATTTAAAACATAATTGGTTAGTGTTTTGACACAAAATTACCATCGAACTCGTTAAAAGGGGCATATAGTTTAACTTAAAACAATAACTGCATATTGTAATTGTTTGTTTTGTGTTAAATTCGAGAAAAATGATGATTTTTGGGTTGATTTTATGGGTATTTTCTAATCTTCTTTTAAAATAGAACGCGAATTTGAAGAATGATCTATAACGTGAAAAATGTTTCAGTAATTATCTCTTTTTCGTCTAATAATGGCTTTTGTAGATAAGTTTTCGTTTATTAGGTAACAAGGCCAAAAGATTAATTGGGGTGTCGACATTCCGTTTAGGGTCCTGTCATTCAATTGCAATTATCATATTGTTTCTACCACATTTCATTTTTACGACAGACATATTTCAAAAATATAAAAATCAAGCTATCCAAAACGACGGAGAAATCGAGTAGGGTATTTGGGTCATTTAAACTGTTTAAATAAGCGACTTTTGCTTAATTCTCCGCTCTACTATACCGCATACACTCATCAAAGACAAATTTTCATATTTGATCAAATGGTCCTTCAAAAAAGCAAGATGTACGTACATTTGTTGCAATACATTTAAATCTTTTTTCAGTGACGACAAACATGACAAATATACCAACTGGACTTGTCAGGATATGATAAAAGCATTAAATTTTCTTCTTGATAATATTTTTGTTCATTTCGGTGATACAGTCTATCGGCAAAAAATAGGTATTCCTATGGGTACCAACTGTGCACCTCTCATAGCAGATTTATTTCTTTTTTGCTACGAGTCACAATTCTTGGCAAAAATTCAAAAAGACCCTTCTAAACAGCATTTAGTGGATAAATTTAACAATACATACAGATATTTGGACGATATTTTGGCTTTAAACAATCCTGAATTTTCTAAATTTATCCTGCAGAACTTACTTTAAATAAATCCAATAGCAGCAGTGATTATACTCCTTTTCTTGATCTTGATATATCAATAAATCAAGGAAAGTTAAACACTAAGGTTTATGATAAAAGGGATGATTTCTCCTTCCCTATAGTCAATTTTCCCCATCTCGACAACGATGTTCCGTTAGCCCCTTCTTACGGGGTCTACATTTCACAACTTGTTTGATATGCATGAGTATGTAGTGATGTTTCTGACTTCAACGAGCGAAATCTTTGTCTCACTGAAAAACTTCTGCATCAAGGGTTTAGATATAAACATTCTCTAAATTTTATTATAGATACATTGACTTATTAAGAAAATTTGGTTATACATGCAGGGCTCCTTCAAAACTTATTAATCCGTTGAACAAACTTATTCATAAAGAATATAAATACAGCATTGTTGTTAAATTGTTACTTCTGGTTTTTGTTGGCAAATATTGATCATCTCCTAAATGCTTTACACCATAACTAGATTTAAACAATTTTTATGCCCCGGCGACGAAAAGTCGGGGGGCATATTGTTTTACCCTTGTCCGTCCGTTCGTCCGTCCATCTGTCCGTACGAATGAAAAACACAACCATTCATGTTTTTTAGAAAGTTAACAAACAAATTCCAACTATGTACTTCAAAGGAATCTAACTTACAATAAGTAGATGTGCACACACATATCTTTTGGAATATTCAAAATGGCTGTGGTTGCCATGGAAACTGAAAAAAGGCGGGAAAATTCAAAGTGCTTCAAATTTGATGAAACTTTACAAGAAGGATGTCTAGCACCCATAGAAATGATTTTGGGTCTCAGAATTTTCAAAATGGCTGCCATTGCTATGGAAACTAGAAAAAGGCGGGAAAATTCAAACTGCCTCAAAATGGATAAAACTTTACAGGAAGATTGCCTAGCACCCATAGAATTGATTTTCGGGCTCAGAACTTCCCTTTTATATATTTTGGAAAAAGGGTAGGCATATCATTGTGTCCATACTTGTACTGTGTCAACACCTGTATTGTGTCAACACATGCTTAAATTTGCACTTGCCATATTGATTCAGGGGTCAATATTGGTAGCCATTCGGCGACAGCTTTAGTTCATATTGGCAGTATTTGGCATTGCACAATATCATGTTCTTCTTTCATAATTGATGACATTGTTATACCAAATCTATTTAGAAGTATTTCAATTGAATTTTCATATGTAAGAAGGCTTGCTATCATAGTCAACGGAAATTATGTCCTTAGCTAGCTGTCAGTAACTGCGAGCATTTGTCCGGACAGTGCCTGTGTGTATTGTCTTCATTTTTATGTACTTTATTGTAAGGGTACTCGTCTTGATAAGTTGGACTTTTTTCTAGTTTGATTTTTACTGTGAGTCTTTTTGTGTATTTATTTTTTAGCAATTCACCGCACATAGGGGGAGGGTTTGGATCCAAGAAAACGAGTTTAACCCCACCGCAATTTTTGTGCCTGTTCCAAGTCGGGAATATGTTGGTGATTGACTTGTCCGTGTCTTCTCATAACATTTTAGTTTCTTGACATTTGGGTTATTGGAGGTGGTTTGTTTCCATTGATTTATCCACTTTTTTACCCTTTTGGGACCATTTAGGGTTCCTATATGGTGTGAGGTTCCTCACTGTGTTGAAGACCGTATGCTTTGTTTTGGGGTCGTTTTAACCTGGATATGGGATGTTGTCTCCTTGACATTTACCCCATTTCCTTTCTTATTCATATTATCTAGCCCATAAGGCAACCATGAATAACTGAAATGTTGTATACTATTTTTTAAATCTGCAATGCTTTGCCTTCCTTTGAAGTAGACCAGTGGCGGATTTAGGGGGGCGGGGTGGCCCGGCCCCCTCCCTAGGTTGAAAACTGTTAAAATAAAAATCAAAGTTACACTCACACCTTTGATATATTTACAAATAATCAGCAAAATATAAACTTTGTATCCCAAGAACTGTAGGAAATTTGCTCTGGACAAATGGGGTACCCTTGAACAGATATTTGATGTTAAATGACTTAAGTTCAACAACTGATAATTTTGGCATTGTCAAAAATCAAAATCAAAGTAACATGCAAACCTTTGATATATGTACAAATAATCTACAAAATATAAAACTGTCATATCAAAAACTGTAAGAGATTTGCTACAGACAAATGGGGTACCCTATAGGCAGATATTCGACGTAAAAATGACTGTTGCAAATACAGATCATAGTTTAACATTGGACCCTATGGGAAAATGTTGAAAATTGCTATTTTTGAAAAGCGTTTCATATATCAAGTTGATATTAACTAGGCATGGTAATTTGATGATCATCTACAAATTGTTGTATATTGGTACCACTGGTAATTTTGGCATAAATTAGCAAAAAATAAAATCAAAGTAACGTGCATACCTTTGATATAAGTATAAATAATCTGCAAAATATAAAGATTCTATCTCAAAAACTGTAGGATTATTGCTCCGGACAAATGATGTACCTATTTGGCAGCCGCCCGCCCGCCATTTTCACCATTCTAATAACCGGATTTTCCGACGGAAAACCCGGTTATAAACGATTTGAGGTAAAGTTTTAGTTTAAATAGCAAACGTCTTCAGCTTATCAAGAACTGCAATTTCTACATATGTTCAACATGTAGGTTCCCATATTATCAAAGATGAACACCGGCGGGGAACATAGTTTAACATAGGACCATATAGGATAATGTAAATTGTAACTTCTTGAAAACCATTTCATACATTAAATTGATATGAACTAGGCATGGAAACATGATGATCATTAAACAATGGTAGGATTTCAGTTTCGATCATAAATCCAAGATGGCCACCACTTCAGATATTAGTTACATCGTCCGTCCTTTGTCGTCGTCCATCAACACTTTCAGATATTTTCCCCTCTGAAACTGCTGAGCGAATTGAAACCCAAGTTTGAAGCATCACCAGGGTATAGTGTAAATTTGTGTTCCAATAGTCATGAGACCGAACAACATGGCCGCTGTTGCTTAAAATAGAACATATGGGTAAATTGGTGTTTTTGCAAATCAGTCAAAATTGTTACAGATATCAAAAATGTGAGGGGAGGTAAAAATAATCAGCATGACAAGAACTACCCGCCCTGCAATTTTGAAGAAAATCCGAAAACTTGTCTTGGAGTTATTGCCCTTTTTCTGTAACATTTCCAAAATTTTTAGATATTTCATTTTTTATTGGAAAAACTATAACAAATAGAGATCAATTTTAAATTGCAAAAATGTTCAGCATACCAAGCTGTACCCAACCGGATTTTTTTTAATCTAAAGACCCATGTAGGAGTTATTTTCCTTTATTTGTCAAATTTTCGTAATTTTATAATTTTGTCTGATATTTAAAAAAATGACAAACAGGTAAAGTTTAAATAGCAAATGTGTTAAGCTTATCAAGAACTACAATTTCTACATATAATCAACGGGTTCACATCACATCCAAGATTGCCACCTCTGGGGAACATAGTTTAATATAGGACCATATGGGATACTGTTTTAAATTGTGTCTTCTTGAAAACTTTTCATACATCAAGTTGATATAAAATAAGCATGGTAGCATGATTACCATTGTAAACAAATGTAGGATTTTAGTACCGATCATAAATCCAAGATGGCCACCACTGCAGATCTTAATTTTACATTTGACCCAATGGGAAAAATGTTGTAAATTGCTAATTCTTGAAAATCTTTTCATATATCATGTTGATTTTAACTAGGCATGGTAACGTGATGGTTATACACCAAATTTTGCATATCTACCAATGAAAAATCTAAAATGACCGCTACTATAGGGAACAAAGTTTAACATAGGACCATATGGGAAATGTTGTGAATTTTTAATTCTTGATAGTTGATATTAACTCGGAATGGTAAAATGATGTCATTATGTATGATTTTAGTATACATAATAGATCCAAGAAGGCTGCAACTACAGATCATAGTTTAACATTGGACCCTATGGGAAAATGTTGAAAATTGCTATTTTTGAAAAGCGTTTCATATATCAAGTTGATATTAACTAGGCATGGTAATTTGATGATCATCTACAAATTGTTGTATATTGGTACCAATCAGAAATCTAAAATGGTCACCTCTGCAGGTGATACAGTTCATATAAAACTGGGAAAATGTTCTGAATTGTAACTTCTTGAAAACTGTTTCCATTATCAAATTGATATTATATATAGGCAATTTACGGAGGATTTTCCGGATGATTAACATATTTTATTTGCAATTCTTCAATGAACATACCAATATAACATATCGTTATTTGCATAGCCGATTATTGTTGTTTATTGATATTCTGCATTCGTTTACAAATATGTAATGTAACAGTAATTGATTCTGCTTTAACCAGGGCCCTTGCAATGACTCAGAAGTCTAAGCAATGCTCATTCTAGTTCTTTATTCTCCTAAATCAATGAATACATAGGTTACAGAATAACTAATCAATAATAATTACATCGGAAAATGAAGCAACAAGATTAAATGGAAAATCAAAACAGTGTTCCAAAAGTAAAGTATGTAAGAACCGAACCATTAGTTTAAAAAAATCCGAGACAATGACAATACCGGAAAAACAGAAAAGAAAAAAAGAGGAAACGCACATGCAGATGAACAACACGGACCCTAATTAAAACCACGAATGAGTACAGTTGCATCGATATAATAAGCATCTCATGCTTCTTATAAGACACCTATCAAAGCTGGTAGTGAAAACGACCTTAAGCTTTTATACGGAAAGATCTGTTGTCATCTGGGAAACAAATATCCCATAGCGATCTACGAGATAGTGATGCCGACAGTTAAACTTCTGCAATGGTGACTTTCAAGTTATGGGTAACATACCATATAGCCTATTTGTGAGTAACCTGGCTCCAACAAGGAAGTCACTGTATCGACCATAGCCCTTTAAACAGGGAATGAGTTGAGAGATGTAAACGCATTATGCCAAAACATATGGCATTAATAAAGATGGTGCAACATTCATGAAGACAGCAGAAGTGGACATGAACGCTTCAAAAATCAACCACAAGCAGCAAGATCCCCCACAATGATTCAAGGGTATCAATCAAATGTTCCGAAGGGGTAAGAATAATCTGCTGCAATCCCGCTACCGCTTAAAGTATGGTGTTGACTGGATTTGATTCGGTACCTCCATTTGCCTTCTTTAAAATCTGATTCTACTTTAAAATGTCTATTTTCAAATGTGAGTCAAGTCCTTTCAAACCAGGATAAAAGTTTTTAGGTTAGCTGGCAGGATGGGCTTTTGCCATCACTTTGTGTAAATGTTTTATTTAAAAATCTTTTCTGAAACTATCTAGTTAATTGGAACCAAACTTGATCATGGAAGTCCTTTGATGGTCTTCTGTAAAAGAGATGAAGAAGAGAAAAATTGAAGATCTGTCAAAATCAGTTTGTTTCTATATAAATGCTCAAAAGTAGCCTTTTCATGACGTCAGAACTCTACCTATTGTGACGTCGTAGGTTCTAACTTTTGTATTTTTCTGTAAATGGGATCTCAACTTTGAAACGAACATGAAAGAAAATCTTGAGGAGCAACTTAGAAATTCACCGAAATCTTGGGCCAAATCAACACCTTGTCCTTTGGCCACTATAATCCTTTGGTGGTCGCTTTTTATTAAGCCAAAAGTTCTCGGGTTTACACTTGATCTAAGATTGTTGCTATCGGAGGTCTATGGTGGCCAGATGCGGCCATTTCGCGTTTTCGCCTTTTCTATTTCGCGTTTTCGCTTTCTCGATTTCGCGTTTTCGCCTTTTCGCATTTTCGCGTTTTCGTGTTTTCGCCTCGGAAGTTAACATCTAACGCATGCGGCATTGAAAACATAAATGTGGACATCTCAAACATAAAATCTTCAATTTAAAAACAATATGTGTTTTTTTTTTTTGACAAATTAAATAAACTCATGAATTGTATTATAATTTTTGTTTTTAAATGACGCATGTGTTGGATGTTAAGTTGGCCGTTTTTGAAAATGAAATTCGTGTTTGAAAAAATATCAATGTCAGAGGTTCGCACATTATCCAAAAGATAACCTTATTTAACAAATAATATTTTGACTTCCGAATTGTGAACATCCCTTTTCTCAGCAGCAATATATCTTCCTCCCCAGCATATAGGGTGTATATTTCACAATCAATTCGTCACTGTCGAGCTTGTAGTTCCTAGAGTGAGTTTGCGAAAAGAGCAAACTGCACTGTCACAAAAACTGCCGACTTAGAGATATGTTCAGCCGTTGTTACTTTCGTCCCTTCAGAAATTCTATGGCCTTCACCACGACATCATAGATATATATGAAATGTCACAAATCAAAACGAACATTTTCAGCTAGATTCACGTTTTCCCGGATTTGACTTTACCGATTCTGACTTTATCCTGGATTGACCCACTGACAGTGTGACAGTGTTGTATATAAAACAAGACATGGTTACCTTCGATCCAGGGCACCTATGTCACTCTGTGTTTTTTAGAGTTCACACTCTTAGTGCTTTAGTTGTTTGTGTTTTACTTGTAACTGTTTGTGTGTTTTTGTGGGTGTGTATTGTCTCTAGTTTTCTTGCTTTTGCCTTGTCTCTGGACTTTGATTTATGTAATCTTAGTGCTTTGTTCCTTCGGTATTCTACTTACGTTGTTTTTAACATTGAACCAACCTCCCAGGTAAGCACAGTTTGCCGATCTTCTATGAAAATACTTAATAGGAACAAAACTGGGTCATAATAGTCTTATACTGACCTGTTTGAAAAATGCCAATTAGATTCGATTTGGGCGTCGCTATCCTCCAAAGTCGGGTATTATGAGCCCACGTTCATTCCCTCTTACGATTTTACGAGTGTAAGACATTTTATATGAAATGTAACAAACAAAAATTCTTTTTTCAATGAGCCCCTTTAAATGCTTGGCAGTATTAGGTGCATAATTGACATAAATAAGGCACACAATCGATCAAATGCCTTTGAGTCGGTTGGTCTAGGGTAGAGAAAATTTTTCCTTGGTTCTATTTTTAAGAAAGTACTAAGTGAGAACCGAACCGTCAGTCTAAAACGAACAATTTAAAGACGATGACAACATCGGAAAACAAAGATATAACATGAACACGGCACAGAAAAGAAAAATATAGATACACACAAGTGTAAAAAAGTGTAATCATCGCTTTTGTCATACAGCCTAGTTTGTAGTGGACAGATCTGTTGTCAATTTCAAGATGAAGTTTAAGGAACGAGCAGGTTTAAACGAGGACACGTTTTTGATGAAAATCACGTGCGTAAGTTTCATCACGTACATGATGAAAATCACGCGCGTTATTTCATCACCCATCGGATGAAAAAAACGCATTTGTAGAGAACTACGTGCATAAGCTTCATCACATACATGATGAAAATCACGTGCGTTTATTTCATCCCAATAATGATGAAAAACACGCATTTTTTGTGGAATCAGTTACGCAAATGTCATCAACTAAGTGATGAAAGAAGCGCGCGTGTTTTGCATCATCCCCGTTAGAGTGAAAACACACGCGTTTAATTCATCACCTATATGATGAAAGACACGTATCTTTTGTGGAATCAGTTGCTTAAATCTATCAACTAAGTGATGAAGGAAACGCGCGTGTTTTGCATCACCCGCGTTAGAGTGAAAACACGCGCGTTTAATTCATCACTTATATGATGAAAAACACGCATCTTTTGGGGAATCAGTTGTGAAAATTTCATCAACTAAGTGACGAAGAAACGCGCGTGTTTTGCATCTTCCTCGTTAGAGTGAAAACACGCGCGTTTAATTCATCACTTATGTGATGAAAAACACGCATCGTTTGTGGAATCAGTTGCGCAAATTTCATCAACTAAGTGATGAAAGAAACGCGCGTGTTTTGCATTAGAGTGGAAACACGCGCGTTTGATTCATCACCTGTATGATGAAACACACGTTTGAGTTGAAAAATTAGTTGCGCAAATTTCATCAACCAAGCGATGAAAAAACGCGCGTGTTTTGCATCATCATCGTTACAGTGAAAACATGCGCGTTTAATTCATCACTTATGTGATGAAAAACACGCATCTTTTGTGGAAACAGTTACGCAAATTTCATCAACTAAGTGATGAAAGAAACGCGCGTGTTTTGCATCATTTTCAGTGAAACGATTCTTTTTTTTAATATTTTCATATGGTTAAGCTAGAGATTTTGTAAAATCAAAATCATTACTGGTAAAACCTTACCACTTGGGAAATTGCATAGAGTTTATACCATTAAAAATGAATTTAAGGTAATTATTTAAGACCTGATATTTGAATTTTGGAGAAAAAATACATTCTTGAAGTTTTCTCGCTTCTCATAAAAGTAAATTACCATTTTTTTAAATAAAATTTCATCACTCGCCCCTGAATTACAATTAATAAATGTTCACTCACTATTTACATTCTGTAATATGTGTATTGAACATTGTATTTAAGGAGAAAGCTCATCCCATTCAGATTATACTGAATAAAATATTGTTTAAATTTATTAATTACAATGAAGAAATTAGAATTTAGAATGACTAATTTTGAAGTAAGCGTTAGAAATTTACAAGATAGATGTAAAAATTCGAATTTCGAACGCAGAATTCGGGGTTTTCGAATTCTGAATACAGAAATAGAAGTATTACAGAGTGGAATATAGAATAGAATTATTGCTCCCCTTAGAGTCGTTGTCTCTTTGACACATTCCCCGATTCCCTTCTTTTTCTTAACTATGAAAGAAGAATTCAGCATTGCAAATTTTGACACATTTGGCTTCCCATAGCAACTATCCAGGCAGTGGTCATTGATTGGTCAAGTCATGGAAACAGATGACCATCAGAAAGAGATGAAGAACGTAGAGATCCAAATGAAAGAAGGGGTTGGAGGACCAACTTACAAAAATTGAAGAAATCAATAGATTATTCATTATCCAAGGGATATGCCGCATTCACAATTGTGCAAACTCCTGAAAGTGGCTTGATCTTTTACGGACCTGACCCGCTCATAGGTGATGAACTAAACACGCGTGTTTTCACTCTAATTAGGATGATGCAAAACACGTGCGTTTCTTTCATCACTTGGTTGATGAAATTTGCGCAACTGATTCCTAAGCGGATGCATGTTTATCATCATAAATGGGATGAATTAAACGCGCGTTTTTTTTTTCACTCTAACGAGGATGATGCAAAACACACACGTTTCCTTCACCACTTAGTTGATAGATTTGCGCAACTGATTCCACAAAAGATGCGTGTTTTTCATCATATAAGTGATGAATTAAACGCGCGTGTTTTCACTCTAACGAGGATGATGCAAAACAAGCGCGTTTCTTTTATCACTTGGTTGATGAAATTTGCGCAACTGATTCCACAAATGATGCGTGTTTTTCATCATATAAGTGATGAATTAAACGCGCGTGTTTTCACTCTAACGAGGAAGATGCAAAACACTTTCATCACTTAGTTGATGAAATTTGCGCAACTAATTTCTTCACTCAAGCGTGTATTCATCATATTGGTGATGAAATAAACGCACGTGAAATTTGTGCATCGATTTTCTCAACAAATGCGTTTTTTTTTTTCATCCGATGGGTGATGAAATAAACGAGCGTGATTTTCATCATGTACGTGATGAAGCTTACGCAAGTGATTTTCATAAAAAACGCAGTCACTTTTATAGCTCGAACGAGGCCGATGTGGAAGTATCTGTAGTATCCTTAATTCCGAGCTCTTTTGGATAGATAAGATGAAGAAAATCACTAAAGCGAGGGTTGTTTAGTAATAAAATATCATCTATATAATGGAAGCTGCATTTAAAGGACTGGTGCCAGTTTTTACCTTTATTTTGAAGATGCCTTTCGAGTGAATTCAGCCGCATATGAGTGGAGGACATGTCGGCTAACTGAAGAGATGCATGTTTATGTCCATTGCAATTCCGATTGTCTGTGGAAAAACAAGTCCTCCAAACTGGAAAATATATTGTCGATCAGAAACTCTAACATTTTTAATCGCTTCTTCCTCTAAGATTTAGGTAGACCATGGTGCTATCTCGGATTTCGTTGTTTCGGAGTTGGACGTTTTGGTCATTTTCAGGTTCTGTTCACCGCATGTTCTTTCGTGCTAATACTTTAAAAAAAAATTCTGAAACACAGTAGTTAAGATCAATACTTTTTTTAAGCAATTCGTCATTTTTGTAAAATAAAACATCACAAGAGATAAAATTACAGAAACATGGGAAAGGGTAGAGTAACCAAGTTAGTCACTCAGGCCATATCAGGTTCAGGTACTCTGCTCACTGAGATGTATTTCTGAGGAGACATACTACGTTTGCATAAAGATAATAAATCTCGTTTATAAAATAATTTTCATGCGTATACATTTATTCAATGTATTATCCGATAAAAACCGAGAAAGGGAGACAAAATCAACGTTGTCAGTCTGTGAGAACACAAAAATATTTCTTAGATAAAATAAAAACTATATATATCATTTTATAATACTTTTACATTGGACTATATATATAATATTGGTCATAATTTATGGAATATTCCGGTATTTTCTGAGCCAAGATTTGAAGTTTTGGTAGCATTGTGCACAAAAATGTGTGGATGTAAGTACAACTCAAACATTGTGAAGTACGAAAGTCTCCGATTCTACGAATCTGTCAGACCGGCCCCTTCAATCCGTCTGAATCGAAACCCACCGTTTTGGTAAAAATGGGAAATTTGTAAATTAAATAAAGATTTTTAAAGGATAATTTTTATTTTTGAAAACTGCAAACAGGCCTTAAATATCTCGGCATTTATATCAGCAAGATGACCAAGATTAAGATTATCCGAAACATCCTATTTTCGACCCACTTAAGGTAGATGGGTACCCCAATTTTTTTTTCCATAGATTCTTTCTATTTTTGCAGGAAAGTTTCCTTATTATATAAGCATTGAAATAAAAAAAAAATAAAAAGGGAGGTCACCGTGCTTGTTTTTAAAATAACTGATATCAAATTAATCGAATATTTCTAATGAATATATAGGGAAAAACAGTCTTTAAAACTATTCCATAGATTTCTTTCTACTTTACACATGTGTTAGGCGTTTAAACATACTTTCAAAAAATATAAAGAAAAACGGGGTTTACCGACTTTGTTTTTCTAATTTGTAAAATGTGAATTTTCATAGTGATATCTATGTAAAATATTTTTATCAGATTGTCTCCCTTTTTCAAAAATCCTCTTCCAAGTTATTTAATTGTCAAATTGCCATACCTCTTCTAATTAGATAAAGACAAGTGAAATAAAGTCCATGTAGGCCCTTTGCATTTTGAATTATGGATATAATATTAATTGATTCATCTCAAATAAAAATATTTGCATATTTAAAAAGCAGATAATACCATAACAGCATAAATAACATATTTCAAAATGGCGGAAGACTACTGATCTACCTTAAGGGCATACGATACAGTAGACTGACGAGCCTGTCTCAAATCCGTCGAATCTAACGGATATAGAGACCCTGGAGCGTAACAGAGCAAAGCGTAGTGAGCCAGGGGGCAGCACTAGTCAGTCTAACGATACAGTTACAGGGGAGATAATAACGTTGTTATGCGGAGTGGTAACGTTTTCCCGATTTTCGTGACGTCGCTCAAAACATGGCCGTGAATTCGCGGGAAAAGGACAGTATTATTTTCAAACGTAACCCATACCAGTTTATTCATTACGGCGAAATGCACTATCCAGGATCTTACTTACAACGCATCTTTTAGATTAATATACAATGTAAAAATTTAACAACGTACGCTTAATTATTGCATTCACAAATAAGTCTTACTGATGCAACGTGAATGATGGGTTGTGTATTTGAACAAGTCGGACAACTGTACAGAGTTACAAAGTAAATACACCAGGATTGGTTTAATTTACGAGACATCAAACTGGTTAAATAATTGGTAAATATGCCCGGTCTATCCTCTGTACCTTCTAAGATAAAATGCACTGTTTAATTTTTTTATTTCTATTTTTATTTATTTTTTTTTTTTTTTCATTTTATTTATTTGGTCCCTTTATTACGGCAATTCAGGTCACTACTTCATTGTCCTAATTTTCCGAGCTGTACCACTTGAATACAAAAACTAATGAAACTAAAGAAACTCCCTCATGCGTAGGAGACAAAGTTTTCTAGCAAACAAAACTACAAACAAACATTGTGATTATTGCTTTGATAGATTTTTCGCCGGACACGAGTCACTAGGAACTCATCCTTCTCAGCCAACTACATTCTACTGTTAACTGGTAAGATTATATTTACATAAATGGACTTCGTCGTTTGTATTGGTCACACGAAGATAGACCGCATTTTCAAATATACATTTATTGTCTTGCATCATGTGAGAACATTACTGAAATTGACATGTAACCTGCGACAACCAATAATAAACAAATATTTGTGAAACTAACTTGGCTACTCTATCCATGATGAAGTAATGCAAGCAGAGCGAAGAAAAATTGCCGGGTAAAAATGACGGACGTTATACCGAGACAAAAAACAAAGCAACGTAATTTGCCGCCCAAATAATATTTTGTGGTATATTTTTTACAGTTTTTCTCAAATATCTTAAAAACTAGCACATGGACCCCCTATTTTCTCCTTGGCTTTCAAAAGAAGGTCGCCAGGAGAACCAATTGCCAAATTATGAAGGAAAAATCAATAGTCGATTTTTTTCTATAGCTCGATTTCAGTCCATGAATATAGCTTTAATCTAACTTTCCATATACAAAAATACAAAATAAGGATATACTAGTATCTGATTTTGTTGATATGTTTTATCATAGACCCATTTAAAGGCGACAAAATGAGCAATACAGATCAAAAATCAGAACTGAAATAGCCCAAGAACTCTGAAAATTACAGACATTTAAAAATTTCCACGAAAAACGCAAATTATTTGGTTTTACCTCATAATTAGCGATTTTCAACGTTAAATATCTCAAAAAGTAAGTCATGAAGGTATGTTTTTCTTTTCATATTTGGAATCCTTATATCAAAATTTACTTTATATCGGATTTTAGTGAAAAAATCAATATGGGATCTATACTGTATCGTATGCCCTTAAGGGAGTACGAGCCTCAGATTTCAGAAGCATTCTATATCCTCGGGTTTTACCCATTCAAACAGTGCTAAACTTTTTTGCACATGGATCACGTTTTCTTGGTCATAAGTCACTTTAAAATACATAAAATATACTGTGTATAAAATTTAATCAACTTCCAATTATAATTGCATATATTTAAGGGGGTAGACCTGGGGTAGGAGGAGATAACTCCGTTTTTCACTTTTTTAGTACTTACCTGAAAAAATAGAATCATTGCAATAGGTATGATAAAAATTTTTAAATTGTAAAATTTTTCCACACAACAAATAAATATTCACTTTGTCATGAAAACAAATACCTAACATCAAGTTATTCATAATGAGTGCATTTTACTCTACATTTTTGCAATGCTGTCCAAAGATAATGAAAATTTTCTGCCAAGGGAGGTAATTTATAGCACAGATCCAGCAATTTTATTGATTTTTACCCACTTAATTCTAAATTTAGAAAAAATGGGACGGTAGAATTTTCTAAAATTTTAATATATCTTACATATACTAGTATTCTTTCTATTCTCAGTTTTTGGTGAAAATTAAACGACAATATTTTTTACAAGAAGTGTTTAATAGTGATCAAAATAGAGTAAAAATTTCAGCTTGTACTGTTCAAAACACCCATATACTTTAGTTCAAACTAGTTAAATTTACTATCATTATTGATGCTTACTTTGACACATGTCTAAACTAGAGAATTTTGCATTTGAAATAATTCTAACTTTTAATACAAATTGAATAAGAGCCAATTTTATACACCACAAACAAGTCCTAAACGGACCAAATAATATGAGGAAACAGGGTATCTTTGATGACCTCTAGACAAAAAACGGGACGGTAAAAATTGTTGAAAATTGCTTAAAGT